>JAQIXJ010001583.1:0-19825 GCA_034700185.1 Phthiracarus laevigatus | reverse complement strand
TTTGCTTAAGTTGGATTATCTGACCGGGTCGGGTCGGGTCGGGTTCAACAGTCTCGGGCACGGGTCGGGTCGGGTTCGAACCTGTCGGATACGGGTCGGGTCGGGTTCTGAAATTGCTATCAATTTACTAGTCTAATTTTAATCATATATTTTAAGTTCATTGCGGATTGATATCAATCGATTCATTAAACTCTTTCGATCATTTCAATCGAAAAAATTCAGCTAAAATGTATAGTATAGCTAAACTCTATATAAAATGTCTACAAGTTTTTGTGAACTGAAAAAAATTGGTGAAAATCTCAGTTTTAGCTTAATCACAACTGTAGCCGCACATCGAAATAGCCATATCTACTGACGAGTAAATTGGCACTTATGCTTCTGACAGTTTTAACCCTAATACCATATAATAAATAATTTTCAACGCATTCACCGATCGACAAATTTTATTATTCCGCCTGACGATAGAAACAAAATTTTTAAACCAAACTTTTCTAATAGCGTTATGTCTGCGTGTGTGTGTATGTGTTTGCGAATGAAAATATCGATTGAGCTCTAACTGACACTAACTTCCGATTCGTCTTTGTTGAATGCAAGAGTGAACTCATCGCAATTTTTTTATGAATCGCAATATTAAAAATTGGTTAAAAATTGAGTTTACGGTATATTGTTTTTGTCGCGTTCCTGGTAAACGTATTCGCGAATATAACAATTTATATTCTCCTATTTTTTTCGTTGCTCGATAAGTACAGATATTTTGCTGTTTTATAGAGTGAATTTTAAAATTGTAGTGACAAAATGAGCAATAATAGGCAAAAAGAAATACATTGCTATATATTCAAATTGGTTTGAATTTAGATTTGCTTTTTTTCTCCGACGTTAACTTTTTTCATCCAAGTTTTTAAATTCAAAAAAAAGAAAGATTTCAATTGATAAACGATTTTTTATTTAAAACCCGTATGCTAGGAAACAATTTCGCAGATAAAAAAAGAAGCGAAATATTCAAAAGTTTTCTTTCAATATATTGATGTAAATAAATAAGTTTTTTTAGATTGAATGCAACAGAATTGAGCAAAAGCAACCGTAACTTTGAAAATAACATTAATATTAGGCACACACTAACAAAAAAAAACACGAAAATACCTTTTCTCTCGCATAATGAGTACGCGATAAGAATATAAATTAAACTTTTCTTCCTTAACTCATTTCCTTATCAATATAAAACCGTAATATATATCAATCGTTGTGTCGCGCATTTTATTAGCTTTTTCGTCTCAAAAAATTTAATTTCGCCGTAAAAAGATGAGTGCCGTGTAACAAGAAATTGAGCTATAGTTTTATGCAAATTCTCCCATCAATATAGTTACGCGATTCACTTTAACCGCTGGATTTTTTCTTCTTTCCCAAATGAAGAGAAGAAAAGCTCATTCAAGGTTTTAAAGTTTGTAGAAAAACTTTATTTCCGTATTGTTGTGTACCAGCGCGCGATAAACGAGTGAATGTGATGCGATGCCCGTACGTGTGGGCCGTGTTTCACATCGCAATTCATATTTTATGTTTGTATAACTTAATAGTACTTCGCCGTGTAAGCCGTTAGCCAGCGAAAGAGTGATTGCTTCTATCACGAAATAGCTCCGCTTTTATATCAATAAAAAAATAGTGAATCGTATGCCCATATACTTCTGTTATATCCGTTACAAAACGCATGAACAGTCCTTCTTTGTTTTTTCGTTTTTCGCTTAAATCAATGGCAAATGCATTGTGGCTTTTCTTTTGGTCATATTAACAGCCATAAAATTACTATTTTTTGCTTGTTTTTATACCAACTACTAGATTGTAGTGGGTTTTATATTATACTAAAAATAGCAGACATCGTTGAGACACAAAATTACTCGTCAGTGTGTGTGCGAGTGTGTTGTCAAACAATTAAGTCTTTTAAGTTAATACTCATTAAATAGTTGTATTGATTTTTCTTATTGATTTTTGAATTGCAAATAATTTATAGGATAATGTTGATATTACTCGCTAGACTAAGGATGATAAGGTTCTACAAATGTATAACAAAATAGTGGAGTGTAAAGATTGAACAATGTAATGATACTAAAAATAAATAGTACAGAACAAACACCATATAATCATTAGTCATATCCGCCCAACTTTTTTTGATTTGATTTTATCTTTTTCGCTAAATTACGGAATCGTTGGGCATTATTATAGAGCGAGTTGAAAATTACAAGCTTTTGTGCGCTAAAATGAAATTACAAACGTTATTATTCATATAAATTCGCGTTTTTCAATGTGTGCCTGATTATGATTTATTTAGTTTAGAATTTTTGGCGCTGATTATGATTCGTTTATTAAATTCAAAGCATTACTGCGTTACTGTATCTTTATTTTAGCCTTTTAATGGATATTATTTTTAATTATGTTTTTAATGGATGCTGGAAATTTTTGCTATTAAAAAAAATCCTTACATTAGTTTAGCGTTTGCAGCTTTACGATACATTATTATTATTATTATTAATATTCACATGATAATTATATAAAATAATTATATGCTCCACCGATTTTTAAATAACGTTGGCGCTTATTATGGCTAATGATTCTTCGGTTATAATCGGGGTTTTCGAGCTTTTATTCTCTATTGCGATAAAAGTGAATTTTGCTTAATAAACCTCTCAGTTGATTAAAAATTTTTTGGATAAATGAAAATTTAATGGATTAAAGAATAAAGTTTCTTCGTCGTAGTTAAAAAGAAGGCTTTCTTACTATTATTTAATATCTTCTACAGTATTGAAGTGTAATAATCAGAATGTTTTCAATTCAAGCATTAAAACGTATTATTAAAACTTGTCGATTTGGTACCACAACGTACTTCATTCTTAAAATACCGACTAATATTTTATATATTTTATTAACTTGGATTTGTTTCGCAGAATTTTTCAATAAATTTCGATATAACCAAACTCCAAAACCTTTTTTAGTTTTATTACTTTACTAGTATTTTCTACAGCCATAGCAGTAATAAGTATACCATTTACCGCCAAAATTTGACTTGAAATGCATTGCACATTCTATTTTGATTAAATCAACCACTATAATGGGTTAATTATTAGAGCTTTGAAAATCGTTAGAAAAAATAGTGCCAATCGTTTTTTAATCGTTAGAAAAATGTTACAAAATTGCAAGAAAAATCTTTAGAAAATTTTTGATACTAATTTAATTTAAAAATAATTTATAGTTATCTAAACCATAAAATATTTTCTTTGAAAACTTTTCTATGAAAAAAAAATATTTTCTAATGAAATCTTTCGTATAACAGAAACTAATGAAAGTGGTCATAATTTTCAGAGAAATTCACTTTTTCTACATTAATTAACCAGAACTTTCTTAGAATGACTTAAGTAAATTTTGAATCTCTCCTGATTAATGGGGTGCCCGCCACCTCGAAACCTCTTACTTAAATCCCTCTCATCGATCTGAATCCATGGATATAAGTGTTGAGGTGGTGGACGTTCTGGAGGGGTGCTTATAAATGCTATTGAAACAGTTTTTCCATCCCAATTTTTTCAGGAGGGGTCATTCATTTTTTGAAACCCTGAATAGCACTCTTCTCTTCAAGCTGAATCCAAAGATATAGGGGTCGATGGGGTGCAGCCACCTCTCTTCAAGCGGAATCCAAAGATATAGGGGTCGAGGGGGTGCAGCCACCAGGCGAGGCGCCTATGAAGGGTATCACACACGGACAACTTTGACTATGTATATATGATGTCTTATAAAATATTTTCAAAACACTGAATAATCGATGTGTTATAGTTAAGTCCAAATAAATATATATATTTCATAGTATGTATTAAATTGTTTTAAAAATGCGCTGTAATGCATTTATTCTAATAGTATTATAGTGATGGTACTGAAATATTAACCATTAAATGGCACAGATTTTACTAGCCATTTCTTACGATTACTCACTTTTTAGAAGATAAGTCAAGATAATGGATCAGACAATGTACGTCCTTCTGTTTCCGTTAAGTCCGTTAGCAATACTTTTTGAGTACCCATAAGCTAAAGATTAAAGTCGATTAGAACGTGAGCTCTATTTGAGCGATCCTTTCTTGTTTTTTAGCATTTCTTAAATTAATGCCATTCAGCACAAAACTCATCCTTAGGTTTAACCAAAGAGCTTTAACCACAATAAAAGGTTGAAAGCTCATTTTGAATTTTTTTGTTGGCAAATTTCTGTTCGCGTAATTTAAAAAATAAGTAATGTTCAATTAAACTTTTTTAGTTTATTTTAAAAATGTGAGTTATTAATTTTGACATGTCTTGTCTGGATATGTTCGTATTAACTAATGGATTTTCGTTTTTATATTAATTAATAGCCTGATAGTACAGTTTTACAAAATAAAATTTGGATCAATATTGAGTTCCATATGTTTCAATATATAAACTTAAATCCACATCCATTCTGGTGACACGCACCCAATTCTCTATCTGTGTGTGTGTGTACACTAGACTCCCAAATCGTTAAAAATTTTAAGGCTGTATTAACGGCTGTATAACAATGTTCGATTTTGGATAACAATAGAAATTAAAACAATTGTTAGCTTAAAAATAAAAATACATAAAAGTTAAGCACGCATAGAATCAATATTTTTATATAAATTAGCATAGTATTCGATATAACATACCATTATATTTATAACCAATCCCTTCATTATAACCTGAGCGCAAGATTTGAAAAAATAGTTATTTATATCATGATTTGGAAAAATGGATATACATAATGCATAGATAACCTATACTCATCCAAATATTGTTTAACTTTTTTGTACATTCTTCATATGATTGTTTATGTAATTTAAATTTAAAAGAATCAAATACTTGCGTCAATTGACTCATATATATGTTATTTTTGTTGAGTTAGATTTAAGATTAAAGAACAATTTTAATATATTTAAAAACATAATTATTGAATTAACAACTTATAGCCTTAAAAATGCAAGAGTTATATATAAAACTATCGTTAGTTATTCCTTCAAACCACTACCAAAATAGCATTAAAAATAGCAATTATTTTTAAAAGATATTATATTTTAGTTAAGAAAATGATCAATATTTTTAATATAAAATTTTTATTGTTATTGACTTTTTATATAATCAACCTTATTGTACTATAATATCTTTTAGTAAAGAAATTTGAAACATTTAAAAATTGTGTGTATTAATTAAAAGTGCTATTGGTTTTGGTTTTGGTTTTTAATAGTTGATGAAATGGTTTTAACCATTAGCTTGCGGTTTGAATTGGTTTGGTTTAAGTTTTTTATTCTGAGTTGGATTGGTACGAAAAAAACTAAAAGAAAACCACTTTCAAAAACCATTTACATAAAAATAGTAAAGCAGTATGTTTTATATGAATAACTTTATAGATTTTTATAATTCCATTATTTCACTCAATTTATGATTGCTATAAAACAATTTTAAAGTATAATGATTTCATCTTATACCAAACATAATTTATCAATTTTAATAACAATAGTCAATGCGTTTCTAATGTTACTAATAATTAGGTCTTTTTTAAAAATTTAATTTAATATCCCGTAAATGAAATAAAATTTTCTGAATGGTTAACGAGATTTTAATGGTTTGCTTGATATGGTCTGAATTGGTTTACATAATTAATTATTGTAATGGCTTTGATTGATCTGGTTTAAGAAAGTAAATTTAAGGTTTAGCTTGGTTTGTCAAAAGTCAAACCTTAAGCACCTTTAGGGTATTTGTATTTAATTAAATTAATAATAAGCGCATTATGAATATTCGTTCGCATTTAACGTGTACTCTATTTTTATATCTCGAAAAACGTTTTCGCGCAACAATTTTATTTTAACCAAAATTGAAAACATCATCAATATTTGATTTACAAATAATCGATATAAATAGATATTTACTGACACATGAAGCGGAAATATTTTTGCGAAATGTTGACTTTTCACTGCGACTTCAGATTTATACATAAAAATCTGAAGTAATAAAATGTTTATATATATATAAATATAAACTCTTATAAACTTATTTTCAGCCACATTTCATCAATGTTTTTGTTTACATCAGCTTTTTATTTTGGAATTTTTTTACTTTTTTACATTTCGATACTATATCGAATTGCGAGCGAAAGTTTCGAGAAGCAAAAAAAAATATTCAAAAAAATCAAAACATATATGACATTAGCTTAGGGCAGTGCACACACTTTAAGCGTACATTTTACTACCGGGTATGGCATATATTTTCATTTTCTCGAACTGGCGGAGAGAAAATAGAGTCGCAATTTTTTTTATTATGTATAACTTATAAGCGTTCCTGTAAATAAAAGAAAAGTTAACTTCACAAAACGTCTAACATCGCTATATCCAATGGGGTCATTTAAAACATTTTGAACAATATGTGTCAAAATAGCGAACAAAAGCAGACAAATATGTCAGAAAATGCCTTTGAGTGCATAAAATATTGCAAACGCTTTATCTAAAATACTTGTTTCATTTAAAAATAGTGTTGACACGCAGCGAAAAAAAAGCGTTCGGTTAAAAATATTTTAGCTCTAAACTGCCGTAATGTTTTCACCGTATCTGACAAAACGCGTCGTATAAAGAAACTTTCGATTAATGTCAATATTATAAGGTTTGACATATCCGGGATCAAAAAATATAGATACCCAATCACTTACATTGCAAATTACCGTAAATTATAATTTTTATGTAATATTACGGCATTATTACAGCTACATTACAGTAATGCTACCCAATAATGTTTAAAAATAGAAAAAAATTACGAACCATTAATTTCCATAGTACTCTTGTCATTAATTGTTTCGAAAGTACGTCAGAATTAATATCATTGTCGTTCAGATTCGATTTTTAAGGGAAAATAAAAAGACTGCGCATTAATTGATTATTCATGCAACTGTTAAGAAGTTTGTTTGGTTGTTTCTAGAATTAATTCTTTCGAGAAGAAATCGCTTTTAGGTTTTACCAATTTTTGTGAAATACCAAAATATTTTAGATGCATTAGTAATTTTACCCTACTCTGGGTAATATAATTAAATATTTACCAATTTCACAATTTTAATTACCATAATATTACAGTTTTTTGCAACCATACTCGCATTACTTCTTGTAATGATCGTAAATTTAATTTTTCTATAAACTCGTAAACCCTGCGCACAAAGTTCTCTGTATTAAATTTATGTCTCATTTTAAGTTCATAACGTAAATTGAGTGAAAATGAGTTTTATTTACTACCGCTGCTATTGAATTACAGTAATAAACAATTCTAATACATAGAAAGGAATCGAGTATTAAAGCAAAAAATTTATCAAAATTCTATTAAATAGTTGTTATTCTATGGGCGAAAACTTTTTTGTGATGTTAATAAAAAAGCGTAATTGTGTGACGCATTTCTTTAAGAGCGAGAGATAGTGATAGAGATGCGAACAATTGCCTGATTTATATGATTATGGCTGTATCTCTAATAACATCGCGGCAATCAGAAAAATATATTTCTATTTGGGCTGTCAGTTGTTATTTTATTTTCTTTCATTCATCTCTCTCTCTCTCTCTCTCTCTCTCTCTCTCTCTCCTCATGTTATTTTTTATTATAAATTTCTATTTTTGGTAATATTTGTGAAATTAAAGAGATTTGTGGGAGATTTTCGGAAACATATAATATTTTATTTTTGGTTTAATCGCAACATAGAATCTTAATTTAATTTTTCATCAAAGAAAACTTTGTGATAAAATAAAAATCGTAACTTTTTATTATCTTTTCTCCCAATCAATAATAGCTTAAATTTATTCTGTTAGTCGCAGAGAATTGTTTAAATTCTCGGAAAATTTTTGTAATAAGTTTTAAAGAATATCGATTACGTTTTTACTGAAAGTTATATATTATTGCTCGCATCTATAGTTTGGGCCTAAGTGTTTGTCTTAAAGTCAGTATAAATGAATAAAATGTCAAGTGTTAGTGGCATTAATCATACCGTAATGTTTAAATACTTATTGGAATAAGCGAATCAATTTATAATACTTTTTGATTTTTGTTTAGACTCGACTTTGAGAAAATAAAAGCAAACCCGAAATTAAAGTTTTCTACGAAACAAATACACGCTCTTTTTTATTTGATCATCGGTTACTGTATTATATTATTTTGGCCATATTTCTGCTTACTATTAACATAAGATCCAGCTTAATATATTTTATATGTCCAACCGGTTTATTGTCAACATTTGTCAAACACTGATGAGGCGCCACATTATGTCCAATTTTTTCTACGGATATTTATCAACGCCCGGAATAGACCGCGCACGTAGTTTTCGTAACCAAACTAATGGCACCTATAAATTTTGATTAATAACTTCCTCGCGAAGATGTTTTTCCTATTTGATAGCATTATTACGGTGATATGCCAGTAAAATTGATTTTGAAAAAATCAACATAACTTTTATAAAATGTAAGGCAATTTTTTTAATTTTCAAAATTTCTATGAATCACTGTGTTCGTCGAAATTCAAAATAAAAAAGAAAATTTGCTTAATCTTTTCGCACTTAACTTCGTAGACATTGATTTTTCAACTTTTTGAGATTGTGTGTGTGTGTGTGTGTGTATGCGCGCGCCCTATCTTTAGTTTGAGGGTAAAAGATTTTTTTTTATTAAAAGATATCATCTTTCGTATTGTTTAAAGTCAAAATGAGCTCAATATTTACTTAGTAGAGAGTTTTGCGTTAAAATATTTCTATCTGTAAAAACATAAATCTTAAGGTTAAAACAACAATTTAAAAACATGTCAGCATTTTTTTAATAAATTTGATTTACTGCTTCAGTGTTCTCTATATCAGATCCTATTTTGCTTTCGCTAACTTTTTCTATTTTTTGCTTTATGTTTTAGAAATTAAGTCGAATAATAATGTTTCAGTTTGCCATTTATATTCAAATATAATCTTTTGTATTTTTATTTAAATATTTGTTCAGCTTTTTTGTCTGCATGTATGTTCGCTGTGCATTGTTTTGAGATAAATTGTTTTCATTTATAATTAGACGTTAAGTTTAACATTAGTTTTTCATGCGAATCAACTTAAGGCTCAAATTAGCTCTCGGTTTATGTTTCAATTTGATTATACTAGTATTGAAGTTTTTTTTGTTGAAAGTGTGAGTTTTTAAATATTTAAAATAGTTTTTTGCCGAACGAAAAGCGAACAAAAAAATAATTTAATTCCAGCGAAAGTAGTGTACAGAGCTTTTTCTGATTGATTTCTTTAAAGCGAATTTCGCCATCGCGTTAACGTTGATTTTAAAAATCGATAACTGAATCAATAGAGGTTTTGAATATGCTTATGCTTAAAATATAAATAGTGTTATTAACTCACTTGCTTTAAGTGCGCTCATTCTTACAATGCCTTATTGAATTATGTAATTTGCATTTTATTATTCTGTTATTCTAATCATTATTCTTTTATTTTCCATTTGGGTCTCTGTTTATATAATAAATAAAAATAGCAGACATTGTTCATTTTATTAACCTTTTATCAAATTTAAAAGGTTAATTTTTTGCCCACATGTCTATCTGCCTTTTTCTAAACAAATAATTAAGTTTTGCTTTAAAATAACAGCCTACATGTATAATTTAAACTGTGGGCGAATGATTTCTCAAGAAACTAAATATTTCATATTTTGTTTTTAAATATTTTAATTTTTATATAATTTTTTTAAATTTTATTAACTTTATTCTGTATAAAGGTGTGCTCGACATAAAAATGGGCGTGTAAAACAAAATATTAAATTTATTTGAGTAAACATGTTTTATCTATTTGAAACCTTGTTTAAACAGTGTGCACCAAAAATTAGATATAAATTTCGAATAAAATAAAAATTATTCATATTAATATTGCGTTTCACTCACCAGTGGAATGAGGAGAATCATTACTATGGGTTTCATTTTTAATGTGGTTTAATATTCGCTTTGTTGGGGAACTTTTTCTATTAATTTGTATAATTATTTTCCACTCAATTTTCTTTTCATTGAAATCTTATTCAGTAAATATTTACTACATATTATCGCCATAATTAATGTCATTACTGTTAAGCAATTACCCTCGAGTTTTTTTGTGACTTTTTAATGGCAAACTACAAATTACAGTTTATTCATAAACTGTAAGCGTATATCCATTTTTGTTATATTAGATCATGTTTAACATTAGACAATTTATTAGATATTTTTTCTTCATTTTTGTCAACATTTTTGTTTTTATTCTGTTTTTACTTAAATTTGATTTTTTGTTCTTTTCAGGTTTGGATAAATTAATTGTTTAATAGGCAATTGAAACAAATAACCCTGTAATGTGCTGGCAGTCAACTTTTTTTTAATCGCGAAAACGCTCAAATCGATTACCGACTGTGTTATAAAGCCAATCGTTATTTTCGCTGATTTTGATAAAACGAATGCCATTATAATTATCAGTAGAAGTATTGTCAGCAGTTCTTTCAATCTCATTCAAGTGAAAATGGATTTGAATCGAAACTGGAAATTAGATCAGTCGACGAATCTCTATCTGTCATGAAGTTTGTCGAGTCGTCGTCCCAACTGTATAACCCAATTACGGCCAAAAAATTAATTATACCAATGCATTGGTCAAAAACAATTACGTTCAGTTGAAATGTGAACTGGATATTATAAAAGTGCGATCAAATATATATATATATATAAGCGTTTTATATATCCCAATATATAATAAGCTTAAATGTACTGCATATATGAAATTGTTAGCTACGCCCGAATACAATCTCTTTTATTGAGACATTGTTCACATCTATGCCCAAATGGACTCATTTCTTGATGATACTGAGAGCCAATCCATAGTTCCAGCGGAGTCAGCGAGTTCATCATCGGCTACGACGTCATGTACAACTATTTCGATGAAATTCAATGACGCGACTGTCATCGTGTCTGTGATTATACTATGTCTAATCAATGTTATTGTGATCGCCGGAAATATATTGGTTATTGTCAGTGTATTCACTTCAGCTAAACTTCGCACTGTAACCAATTTCTTTATTGGTAAAATTTGTTTGTTCATTTCGCTTTTTTTTCTTATATTGCTTTTTTGTTTTGTTTTTGTCTTCGTTTTTTTCCATTCCGCTGTCTCTAACTTTTGGCTAATTTACCAAATAAAAAACCAAAAAAATTAACGTTTTTTTCGCGATATTGTACTTTTGCATACTTATCAAGATAAGAATTTCTCCCTTTAGTATCGTTAGCTGTGGCGGATTTACTTGTGGGCATTGCTGTGCTGCCGTATTCACTAACGTTAGAGGTTAGCAAAAAATAAAACTATTATATAACTTAATTTTCGATTTTTCCAAAAAAAATGATGATTCAAATAGAATTATTTGCGATTAGAACTTTGAGCAGTTATGAAGTTCATAACTCTATTTTAAAAAATTGTATTTATTATATTTACATTTAATTAATTCGAAGCAAGCGAACGAACGAACGAAAAGTCGATAAAAATTTAATTAATTCTTTGCGTTTCCCAAACTAATTATTATTTTTTTAAAAATCGCTTTTTTATCTCCAAACCAATTAAACTTAATAGCAAATTAAAAGCTCAACATTTTGGGTTTAAATTTTAATTAACTAATTTATTTGCGTTTAAGTACATTTTGAATTATTGTTATCATTGCCGCAATAAAAATCTCTTGAAGTTATTACGAACAAAAGAACAGAAAAAATATTAATATACTATCAACAAATTTTCTTTAAATGTCATAATGCGCTGCCATTATATAGCGAAATCGAGGAAAGATAAGATAGCATTAAGAAGTGAGAGTAAAATGCAATCTAAATGCGATGTAAATGCCGCTCGAATGCAAAAAAAAATCAGCGAAACATTAAAGAAATAAGTAAAGCGATAGAGTTGATGATCTCTATATATATTTTTCTGTTTGCTCTTTGCTGTTTTTTCTATATTCGTCACGGATCAGTGTAAAAACTGCATTGTTTTTTGGTCTAAATATGTTCGCTGCTTTTTTCTACTACTTATTCGGCGTAAACTTCTATACTGTCTCTACGCTGAAGAACAATTTCTAAGCTATTTCTCAAGTGCTTACTTAACTATTATATATATATATATGTGTTGCGATTGTTTTTTTTGCGTATCGTTTACACAATGCTTAAGATTTGATCGCTGCTTAAAGTGTTCCTATTTTAGTCAATACCATGCTCTTTCCTCATCATAATCATCATTTTTTCCTTCATATTTTTTGTTCGTGTATTAATAATAGCCAAACATTATAAAACTTGTATTAACCAAAAAATCTAATACGTCACTAACTTTATAAGCAAAAAAAGATAAGAAGTTTAAAATTTTTTAATCTCTTAATTGAAACTATTTTTCTTAGATTCTGGACGTGTGGATATTCGGTGAAATCTGGTGTCAAGGATGGTATGAAACAAAAACACTTAGTTATTATTAATACGATTCGCTTTATGATATTTGCTTTTTTATATAAACTGCCTAACATTAACATTGCAGGCTCGCAACTGATGTATGGATGTGCACAGCAAGCAGTAAGTTATAAACACAATTATCCGTTACTGTTAGATAAGTTTTATGCCGCTTTGGGTTTAATTGTCATAAAATTTTTGCTCGCGAATAGTTCTGAATTTGTGCGCTATCTCTGTGGACCGATATTTAGCAGTAACGCGACCAGTGAGGTATAGAAGTATCATGACATCAAAGAGAGCGAAATTATTTATTGCCGCCGTTTGGGTTTTGTCATTTATAATATGCTTTCCACCCGTAAATATTACTTTAACTCTTAAGTATCGTTTTGTTTCCGTATAACAATGGCACTGATTTATGTTAATCAATCCAATATAGTTAGTTGGA
The DNA here is from genome assembly GCA_034700185.1 of Phthiracarus laevigatus. Taxonomy (NCBI): domain Eukaryota; kingdom Metazoa; phylum Arthropoda; class Arachnida; order Sarcoptiformes; family Phthiracaridae; genus Phthiracarus; species Phthiracarus laevigatus. The sequence goes on along the minus strand of JAQIXJ010001583.1, from coordinate 6,891 downwards.
TGGAATGACGTTCAACAGCAGCAGTCGCCATCGTCATCGACATCACAATGGCAATCACAATCGCAATCATTACGATCACAATCGCAGCCACAGCCATATAATCCAACTGGAACTGCAACCACAATTGGATTAAAAACCGCATTGGCATACAACCATAACCTCAACCTCGACCACAACCACATCTACCAATTCCACACAACAACGTCTAGTCCAACAAATTTTATGCTCAACATGTCTTCCTCAGAAAGTACATTACTGTCAACATTAAGCATTCCTCACCAGAATAATAATGATGACGATTATAATAATAATAAAAGTTATTTCTTTGAAACAAGCAATAGTTCTAATGATCACTCAAATTGTGAATCTAGTCGTTTTAAATGCGTTCTATTTAATAATAAGGGTTATGTCATATACTCAGCGTTAGGCTCATTCTATATACCAATGTTTGTGATGATATTCTTCTATTGGAGAATCTATTTGGTCGCCAGTCGAACATCCCGTGCCTTAAAGCGTGGTTACTATAAGACAACAAAGTGTAACGGTTCTCGCGAAGAACGTATGACGCTTCGTATGCATCGCGGTTTGGGTGATGAAGTGCAGTCAGGCTACGGTTACACCACAACAACTTCCACTTATCTGTCAACCCAGTGCAGTGACACCAACTTTAACACGTTAAGCACCACTGCTGTGAAGACGTCACCCGTCAGTCCAAAGTCGCGTTCAGTGATCCTTAAGCAGACGTTAGTCGAGAACCAGAGTGACGATCAAAAGTTGCAGTCACAGTCAACAAGTAGTAGTCATAGTAGTCATCAGAGACATAATAGTAGCGGTGGTAAGCGTCAAATGCCGATCACGCTCTATCGTTCATCTCGACTGACAGCCAACTTAGATCCGAGCAGTGCGCAAAACGGTGGCAATAGGCGAATGTCACCCAGCAATCAATCCACATTAAGTTTGCCATCATCCAGTAGTCCCTGTTCCTCCAGAGAAGGAAGTGCCCGAAGCTCTAAGCTAGTGATGAGCCGCTACAGCAAGCGGACCAGTAAATACCAGGCAAAGAGATTCCACGCCGAAACGAAAGCTGCCAAAACTGTGGGAATTATTGTCGGAGGATTTATAGTTTGCTGGTTAGTTGTATACGGTATACATGTGTTAGTTTGTTGTCTGTTTATGTGCTCTAATGCCATAAATAATTTGCACTAATCTTTTATGCGTTACGGTCTCACGATTTCCATCTCTTTTGGTTAGGCTACCATTTTTCACTGTCTACTTAGCTCGAGTGTTCTGTGTTAACGCCGGCTGTATTCCTGATCTACTATTTTCTATATTTATATGGCTCGGTTATTGCAACTCAATGATAAATCCATGTAAGAGAAAATACGACCTCTTTTTTTGTTAACGGTTTTTAATCTGTCCATAATTAGCCATTTATATTAGCTATACAGTACACATATTCAATTTTTAAAACCACTTTAAAATCATAATAAATATATCATGTTAAGCAGGGCTAACATTTTAATAGTGCGCTGCTTTACTGCGTATTTTTTTGTTGGCTAAATAATTTATGATACACGCGTTAAAATTTAAATTTATAATTCAATTTACAGGCATTTATGGTCTATTCAGCAAAGACTTTAGACGCGCATTCAAGAACATTATCTGCAGATGCAAATTCAGTGAGGAAACGGTTAGCTCTCTAATAAGACAGATTCATATGCCAACGTTTTTCGAAGACATGCCCGAAGACATTATAAAGCCTGGATCGCAGGAATACTGACTGAACTACAGTGTAGTCTCTTACACACGATGTGTGTGTGTGTGTGTGTGCCGTATCGCCAGATTCGGTGGTTAACAAAAGTGAAATGAGATGAACAAAGAAAAACGCATTATATTCTTCTATATATAACTCGGTATAGTTTCTGCACTGTTCTATACAGCAACTGTGGAAACACCGCTTTCAAGCGCAGAATACAAATTAGATTTTATGCCGTCGTCTACTCTCTAATGAATACAGGAATAATTTATAATTAACGGATATATTTGCTGGTATCGCCGTGTATCGCTACCGCCACCACCACAATAATCGTTTAATATTATATATACTGTATATATATATATATAATATATTTTTTATCTATAATATTGCCACATAAAAATATTCTAGTCGTGACCAAAAAAAAATTGTCAAATCAATTTGCACTATTGATCTCTCTCTTTCACTTTCTCTCTCTCGATCGCTCTTTCCATTCTCCTTCCTCTCACACAGTGTTGAACGGGTACTAAAACGACCAAAGTTGCCTCACTATTATTGCATGCCTGAGACGAATAGTTTTTTTTGATAGTATTTTAAGACAAGTTATTGCAGTGAAGTCTGTAATGTAAAAATCTATATTAATTACCATTCGTACCATTTTAAATTTACATATGGTTTTTAGAATGCGAGTGCTGACACACATTGCATAGATCTCTTAATTGTACCTGTTATATGCCGCTCAATCTCTCCATCGGTATTTCAATTTTTTGTTATAAAATTAGTTAACGTACTTATTTTTCGTTTAATAAAAAAAGTATTGTTTTTATTAAAATACACTTTTGACTCTCTTATTATTATTGAAAAATATAAACTTTTTTTAAGCTAATGCTCATCATTTTCTCATTATGACCATTGGCTGATACATAAAACACATTATTTCGATATTTTAGTTGGAAACATAGTACAACGTAGTGTAGTTTATGGATTTTATCGTATAATATCGCACTGATTGCTTGCGTTGCTTTAACGTAAGTTTTTCTAACGTTTTTCGTAAGCATATACTGTACTACAACGAGTTGTAAAGTGAAGTGTATAAGTATAACAAGCTTTATTTGAAAATCTTTTGTATAAAATATGTTTAGTGTATCACTAACAGCACCACTCTATACCGTATTATTGTGTGCGTTTGAATATAAAGTTGAAAAAATAAAATATGAATAACAAATGGTTTGCTATAAACCATACAGTAATAGCATTGGTAAGAGTGTAACCGTAGCTCTTATCGCTTTGTCCACAACTAGGAGTGTTGTGCGTGCATTTCCTAATTTACTTAAGTCCAAATTTATTTATTTAACAGTAAGCGTACTTTACTGTAATTATATGGATTTTATATTTAACTGAGTTTAATGTTCATCAACATAGATATAGACAATTCTTGACTTTAATCAAACGAACGTCATTTAGTATACTCTATATAACATTTGTATAATGAAGGTTACCCAGTATTAACATTTTTAATACACTTCCCACTGAAGATTTATTAACGGTACGCTTTCTAACAATATAACAGATCGAGTTATAAGTAAACGGAGTATAACTGATGATTTTTTACATTTTCGTTAATTAATCAAAAAGTGCTTCTATTTTTTTATTAATAGTAAGCCATTCTTTATGGTAAAAAGAATGGCCAACAAAAATTGGCCGATAGGCTCATTATAGTGTCCACCTCCACGGTAATCTTTAGTAAAAGGCGAAAGATTATTTCGTGTATTGAAGGCAGACCTGAGCATAGTTTCATACGAACAGCACAGCACCCTTGCCTTTCATACGCTTAGCCATTAGATTACAGTTGGTTTTGACTGATCGATAAGTTTTAATACTAATATGAAATAATTAAATAAAAATGGTTCATAAATTTGTTAAATTTTATTTTTTATATAATAAATATGTATAAAAATGGGTTTACAGGAATCGAAAAATGAATCAATAAAAACTTTTATTCAATTTTTATATTTAAGTGTATTGTTATACAGCAAAGCGTCCGCTCATCAACGAACGATACCATTTATTATATTAACAGTGTGTTCCAATGAAGGGGTGAAGAGAGCTGTGAAACATTCCACTATTTTTTCAAAAAAAATCTGGAATTTCCGAATGATTACGCTGGCAACAATTGAAAAATTGTGATTCAAATCCGATATGAATTAAAAACTTTTTTTTAAAGTTAGCGGAGAAGTGTGAGTTTCATGCTGTAAAGAAAAAATCTTAAATATAAATTGTGTAAAGAAAATTTTAATAACTACTTTTTCAGTTATTAATAAAAGCGCTGGAATTTATAGGTACAAATAATTATTACCGCATCGGATCGTACGGAAGAATTGAGTAAAAACTGACGTTTAAGACCGAAGATTTCACTAAACCATAAAATAATTGTTAGTTCTGTTAAATCCTTGTTGTATTTATTTTTATTTCCAACATTTAAATTGGTTATACTAATAACCACTCACGCTCACCCACAGGGCGCTAACATATGAAAAAATGGAAACTTGATTTTTTAAAAAATACTTCGGAGCGGGCAAATAAACTGTGAACGCCCCCTGAAAATAACGCCACGACAGACCGTTACTTTTGGGCTTTGTAACTCGTTTGAAGATGTGTAATGAACGCATTTATTTTATTTTTAATATTCAAATCGATACGAAACAACAATAAAAAGTTCAATAATGAACGTTTTTCACATAAAAATATTTTAAAGTAAATAGAAACGTGTACATAGTTTTTTTTAGAAAAATAGAAACGCTTAAATACAACATTAACTTTAGAGTTAGATAGAAACCAATTCCTTATTTTGTTTGAATAAATAATAAAGTATTACGAGAATATTTTCAATTTCAATCCAAAAATATCAGATTTTCGGCTTAAACTTTAAAAATATCTTTGCATATTGCTTTATATGATATTGAAAACTATTTTTCTAATAATCGAATAGTATTAACTTTTTTTAGCTCACTTTGATAAAGCCCGCTATTGGATTTGGGATTCGTCTCTGTGACTCTTTAGACTTTTTTATCTCACAAAATTCATCCAAAAATGAACAAAATTGGGGCAAAATTGGTTTTATTAGGGGCAAAACAGGGCTTAAATTAGGTCAAAAATGACACAAAATAGGATCACAGATGGTTAATATCTTTTAAAATATAAGTACATTTTGGTCTCAAGTGTCTTACTAATTAAACTAAAAGGTTTTGACACGCTCCTAATTGCGTCTATAAGAATAGTTTTGATGTTCATCGACAGATAAACTAAGAATTAATAAAAATATCCTAAACACTCACTGAAGTCATATTTATACCAATGTTTTAAAGTACATAAAATTTTTACCGAAACAATAATTAAGTTATGTTTGTTTAAAAACAAAATTACAAAAATGTTATAAAATTATTTATTTATAAATCTCTAAACTAATGCACATATTTATTCACTTAAAAAATATTTGAATTAAAGTGAGTGCATTACTAATGTTCATTCTTGTTTTAAATAATAATCGAAATAAAATATTTTAAATAAAGTTTTATATACATGTATAATATTTTAAAATTATGTTTTTTATATTTTAGTCTTATTTTTAATTTATTTGTAGGAGTATTCGTGAACCAAAAAATAATAATAAAACTTGATTCTTTATTTATTTATGTTTCTCTATCTTCACTCCTTTGAGATCATGGATGTCAACATTGGATGAACTCATACATTCCATTCACAACTGTATTTTAAAGAACATTTTTTAAGCAAATAAAATCCCAAGTCTAAACTTTTTTATTTATAAGTCGAAAATTTTATATATTGATAAACAATCTTTTTACGTTATTGCCTAATTTTTCACCTTTAAACTTTACCTTTAAAAAGTTAAGGTGTATTGCAAATCCCTGATAGAAAGTAAACACAAAATTTATTTAAAGAATATTATTTCGATTACCAAAATTGAAAGTTTATTTAGCAAATTATTTCTATATTATATGAAAGAAAGGGACATTAATATAAACTTCTTATGGATTTATGCATACTTATGTGACAATTATATTAGCTTTAAACTGAGATTGTAAGATCACAAATTTCTTTATTAATATAAAAAATTGGTGAAATATTGTCACAAGACAAACTTTATTAATTGAAACTGCGAACACAGACGGACTAACAGGGTCAAATCCATAAGCTTGCCTTTTTTAAAAAGTGAGTTAAAAATCCTGAATCCGAAAGGCGAAAGACGAAAATCCCAAATATATCTGCTCTTAAACAAAGTAATAAAAAATATTATTAAAATTAATTAATTTCAAAACCCGATGCCAATAATTGTTCATATTTGTATCTTTCCAGTTAGAATAAAATTTATTTCTGCTGATTAAAATAAAAATAAGTTTTTCTAATAATTAGACTTTCATTACCCTGAGTTGCAACATAATATTGTTTTTCTTTCACAACATTTGAGTTGAAATTAATCTAGAGCTTAATTTTGTCCTATTGTTCGAGCAAATAAAAGAAAAATTTTCAATTTAGTTTTACACTAGTGGTTTAATTACTATTAAAGCAAAGATGAAAATACATACAATGTAGTATTATTTTTGCGCTGATAATTACAAAACGTTTTTTAATGTGAAATTCAGAAAATATAAAATTATCTAAAATAGAGAATTACTGTATAATCAATTATTTAATATTAAAAAGTTAATCTAATAATACCCCAATTAACAATAATATTTTTTAAATTGCGTTAACAGCAAAATTGGGAATAAACAGCTATAATAAATAATAGCTTTAAAACTGCATTATAAGATGAATTAAATTAGTATAGCAATTAGTTTTGACAGCAGAGCAAAAAATTACAATTAAAGATCAAATATACAGACGCCATAAACACAATTTTTTAATCTATGAACCCATATATCTCACTAGAATTTTTTTCTTTTCTTTTGCTTCATAGAAAGTGTAATATGAACTGAAACTCGTCTGTTCATCAAACTTCTGTTTTTCGGAGTCGAGACAAAAATCCAGACAAAATGTTATTTTGTTCGCGCGGTATAATCAATCCTTATTTCTATCACTATTTATATCAATTTAATGTATAAACACATTGAAGC
>JAQIXJ010001582.1:0-19829 GCA_034700185.1 Phthiracarus laevigatus | reverse complement strand
CAATAGAAGTTAACAATTTGTTTGACAAGCTTTAGTTATAATTTATTTCATTCTTTAAGGTTAGAACTTTAAGCGTAGAACTTTAATTAGTTTAATTAAGTATTGACTGCTACTTTAAAAATTTGAACAGAGAGCTTTTAATTAATTTTATAACGTTAGAACATAAGAATATTTATTAAGAAGAAAATACATAAAGTTAGCTTGAAAAAAATTAATAGACATTATTATGTATAATATTTCCTATAAACTAAAAAAACTCATAAAAATACCAAATAATCTACAAGAATATTTTTTTGCCCATAAATTATTCGACTGCTATGTCAAGTAAAGAGAAATATTTACTAAAATATAGCTCATAAAAATTCCACGCATAATTCAAGAATAATAATATTAATAATAATAAATTAGAACAAAAAAGACGTTTTATTCGACATTAGTAGCGCAAAACCTTAATTAACGACAAATATCGAGCACACTTTTTAGTCGATTGCTCAATCTTTCTTTCATTAAATGTTAAAACTACAAGATCAACGTTTAAGAACCGTATTAAGAACAAAAATTGAAAGTGTAATTCCACTTTGGTTTCTAACCCACAATTCTGCTGCGGACAGTGTACCAAATCCACAAGTTCATACTATTATTCAAAAGTGTGCTAAAAAAGTTAATTAGAAAATACGTATTAAAATACACACACTTAATTAAAGCAGTAAATTATTTCAATTAATTTGTTGATGATATGAAAACAATTACAGTATAATGTAAAAAATTTATATAAATACTTCGCCACACACGGATGCCGGTAAAGGTTAAACGGCGAAAAATATGTACACAAAAAAGATCATTTTTCTTAAATTAAATTTCTATGCGAGTTTTTATTTCTGTTTCATTTGGCAAATGAATACAAACACGCTTTACGTAGATTTTTATAATTAAAAAAATCGGATGCTTCTCTCTGTTTGCCGTAATTTAATCTAAAAACATAGCGCAACGTTATTTCGAATTACAGTATTATACTTTAATCCTTGTGTACATTGAAACACGAAAGAAACTAGTTAGTCACATGAGTTTATATAGACTATATATATTTTTACTTTTTTCCGCCTAAATTTAATGGACAGAGGAAAACCACACTACTAATGCTAGACTTATAGGAGTTAGCTGTAAAGCCATTTTCCAATCTTCAATGCTGGCTGGCATGCAATTCGTTGACTTACAATATACGCCGTCACTATCACATACATGTAGGTCACAACGATTTTGAGATTTCATCTGATATTTAGTTTTTTTTCTCTCTTGAATTATTGTTAATCATTCACTTATTTTCTCTCATACTGCGATATATTATATTGATTTTTAAGAGGAATCTATAAAAGAGATATGAGACAATAATAGTGCCGAGAGTTAGCTGAGAAAACAACAGAAAAAGCGAACGCACGCAGAAAAACAAAAAAAGATAATAATAAAATTCTCGCAAGAATATAAACCATGTTTTATTAGCTATAACTATAACATTATGTTTTATTAAGATAGTTATCGCCTAATTCTGCGTGTGTCATGTAATGCATTACAGACTAGTGAAAGGGGAGATAATCAATTTAACTTTTTATTATAACTGGAGTTTCGAATTATAGCAACAATTGTAAGCTTATATATTGATCAAGAGCTACAAATTGCTTCGAAAATTTACCGAATTGATATTTAAAAATAGCTTTTATTTTTTGTCTGTAAAATATTTCACAAACGCATATATTAATTGCACAAACGCGTGTATTTAAAATTTTATGTTAGCAGGAAATTGGATATAAATTTGGGGAAATAAGCATAGGACAGCCAAAAGAGCTAAAACAACTCATGATTATGATTATGATACCAATTATATGTGTCTGACATGAAATTAAAAAAATTGCAAAAGCCATCATTTTTTGGTTTCTAATTATAACAACCAAACTAAACGCAAACTTTTTTCTACACTTTTTATTTCTCTAACATGTACGCGAAAAAACTCTGGTAACTGCTTTTTTTCAAATTCGATCCCCAAAGGTGTGGTCGATTATAAATGGATATAAGCTAATAGTATGTAAAAAACAGCTATACAGAGCCACAGAGCCCTTCGTGTGTCCTCATTATCATTGCAATCAATTGTGTGTGTGATCTAGTATTCCGTAACACAATCTCATGAATAGAATAAATTACCACATTTAATACTAATTTAAATGAATTAATGAAGGAGAGAGAGAGAGAGAGAGAGAGAGAGAGAGAGAGAGAGAGAGAGAGAGAGAGAGAGAGAGATTTACGAATAAACGAATAATTTATGTGAACGTAAATGTACAGTATTTCTTAATTATGCATTTAATTAGTCAGTGGTTTTTGCGCTTATCGTTAGTATTCAAAAGTTAGATAACTATTTTTAAATTCATTTTTCTATGTTTTTTGTTGTCTATTATTAAACGATAGATTACGTGTTACTATATCTGATCATATAAAATTACACCTGACAACAACAGTGAACCATTATTTGCACAATCATGTATTAAATGTGTTTTTTTGATTATTAGTCTCTATTTCAATTTTTAACGCTGTATCGATTCCGCTGAAATATATGCTTTAATGCAAGCGTTTAAAGTTTAATGTTCATTGTTCACAGATTTTTGCTTAATCACGTTAACGCAATTGTTTTTTTTTCTCGTTGCAAGAAATCAATAACAAAAAATAATTACATTTAAAATGGTTGGGAAAAATTAATTCTAAAGTAACAAAAAAGTGTGCAGCACTCGACTCTCGATCGAAGCCATTTATAACATTATAACCGTCTCAATCGATTCCACTTTTTTCTCGTTACAAAACTGTCACTTTTCCATCAAAAGCAAAAATTTTTCAAATTAATTATTAAAACGGCGCATACTATTCCCAAAAACTCTATTTGCAACGATGTTATTTCACGCAATTAATTATTAACTACTAGTTTTGATTTAATAAAAAACGCAATATGATTAATAGACTATAAATTATATCGTTTAACGATCGAAACAAAACCATAAACCTCTAGTGGTTCACGCGGTTATAAAAATATTTGTTACAATTAAATTCATTAAAAACAAACCGTCTCTTCCACGTCCTCGTAGTCGTCGTGATCGCTAGTGAGCGGTCGCGCGGACATTATTTTTAATTGAATTTCAGACAACCAACTTAATTAAACGAGAAATTAATAGCAAATCTAAGCCGCAATTGAATGTTTGTAATAAACGTATCGAAATTAACAAAAAAAGTATAATTTTTCACTCCTATACCCAACTGATTTATGAATCGAAACAAATTTTTCCGCAATTAATAATGCTTTAAAGTTTATGCTTTAATCAAAAATATTAGCAAACACTTCTTTGCGAACGATTGTACTTTTTCAAACAAAATTGATAATTTCCAACCAGCAGTTTACGACACGAAAAAATTCATTTATATAACATCCACTTTTGCCAAAACCAATGAAATAATAAATCGCGACAAACAGTGTCTCGAATCGTCTACAAAAAATAGTCTGCACCGTAACAGAAAAACTAATGACGAACAAGTCTAGCGCTTTATTTACTTTATACTGCGCTCTCTCGCGCTCGCACTTCGCGTTCTGGTGACAGACGTACCAAAACACATATAACACGAAAACGATTAAACCACGCAACACTCTCTCAATGTTAAGCTACGTACGAAAATAAGCCATAAGCGTGTATATTCTGACAGTACATTCGGAAAGCGTATCGTATATTCTGGAATACAGTCAGTATTCCTATAACGCAATGCGAGACACTCTTCGCTTAATAAACGACGAAAACATAACGATTGAAATGCGTAATTTTATTTTTTTATTTGTCGTTTGCGCTTTAAAATATCATTTTTTCTTTTTAAAAAAATCATTATAAAATAATGATAGTAAAAATGCATCGAACAATGAGCGAAATGCACTGAAAAGCATTACACAAATGAAAAAAATACAGTAAATGAAAAATAAGAGAATATTTACAATCAATAAAATGGATTGAATGTGGTAAATACTGTATAATCCGCGCACAAGTTCTACTCAGATATTACAACGCATTAAAAACCAATTTTTTAAATCCAGCATTTGGATGCGTGAGTACCCTTGCCTTTGAAAATCGACTCGCATTTCGAACACTTCCATTTCGAACCAACTCTAACCCATTGTGGTGCAGGAGTGCCACTAATTTCGCTATCATTAGGCATCAACTTCTTAGTAGACGAACGCAATGACGTTTTAGTAGCACTAACTGTGCCCTCATTTGGATTTGACTTCTTAATACTTGAACGTAATATGGTTGGAGTGTCAGCATTAATAGTACTCTCATTAGGCTTTGAATTCTTAGAGCACGAACGTAATGCATAAGTGCGAGCCGATCCACAAACATCACTTCTACGCGTATATTCATGTTTTGCTAATTTTTCGATTACGATTACCAGTTCTTTCTTTAATGTTATAGTTTGTTCGCCATTAGATTTTACAACTTTTTCGATATTAGATTCGCCGGTAACGGGAATCGATATTTGACTGAAAGGAGTGGTCTTATGCTGATTGTCTGCGACGCCACATTTACTCTTCGGCGTGGAATACGAGCGATTTACCGGCACATTCTCGTCGTTGCATTCAATGTGTTGGCCATCGTTGTCGGGCATTGCCATCACCTCTTCATAAATAGGCATTGGTATCACCTCATCATTAATAGGAATTGGGATCACCTCTTCATTAATCGGAATTGGGATCACCTCATCATTAATAGGCATTGGGATCACCTCTTCATTAATCGGAATTGGGATCACCTCATCATTAATCGGCATTGGGATCACCTCTTCATTAATAGGCAATGCGATCACCTCTTCATTAATAGACATTGGGATCATCTCATCATTAATAGGCATTGCGATCACCTCTTCATTAATCGGAATTGGGATCACTTCATCATTAATAGGCATTGGGATCACCTCTTCATTAATAGACATTGGGATCATCTCATCATTAATAGGAATTGGGATCACCTCTTCATTAATAGGCAATGCGATCACCTCTTCATTGATAGGCATTGGGATCACCTCTTCATTAATCGGCATTGGGATCACCTCTTCGTTAATAGGAATTGGGATCACCTCTTCATTAATAGGCAATGCGATCACCTCTTCATTGATAGGCAATGCGATCACCTCTTCATTAGTAGGCAATGGGATTACCTCTTCATATATAAGCGCGTGATTCAAAACTTTATTGACAGTAGAATTGATACTATCTTTGTAAACATCGATAACTATTTCCATTTCAGAATTTACAACATTTTCGATATTAGAATTGTTGACCTCTTCGTTACCTTTAATAACTTCTTTAGTAACAGAATTCTCAAGTATTTGTTCGTTAGAATCGGTATTAATACTTTCAATGTGCTGATTCAAGACTTCATCGACAGTAGAATTGGCACTTTCTTTGTAACCATCGCTCATTATTTCCATTTCCGATTTTATAACATTTTCGATATTAGAATTGATAACTTCTTCGTTGACTTTGATAACTTCTTTAGTAACAGATCTGTCGAGTATTTCTTCCTTAGAATCAGTATCAATACTTTCAATGTGGTGATTGAAAACTTTATTGACAGTAGAATTGATACTTAATAGACCCGTGTGTTTACCTTTGTTGGACTTTCGTCGAGAATAGCTGGTAACGGGAACTGGTATTCGACTGAAAGGAGTGGTCTTATGCTGTTTGTCGTTTGCGCCACACTTACTCTTCGGCGTGGAATACGAGCGATTTATCGGCACATTCTCGTCGTTGCATCCAATGTGTTGGCCATCGTTGTCGGGCATTGCCATCACCTCCTCATAAATAAACGTCTTCTTTCCTATGGCTATTCGGTCACCATTTCGGACACACACGCGCTGTGGAGCGCAATACTTCACGTCATTCACACAAACGTATTCGCCGTTAATCGCGTTGAGGCAGCAGTTGTTGTCGTCGACAATGAGCTCGAGATGATAGTCGGCGATCGTGTCGTTGTTTTTGTGGATACGTATGTCGTTGTCGACGTGCGAACCGATTGTCACGCGTTTCACTGTTATCGGAAACGATGACGATATGCTGCCGTCGATACGAACCAACGATAATCGTCCAAATAATGCCATTAATAATCGTACGATAAATTGTTTTCTTCTTCAAATTTGTTTACACGCGTGTTAACTATTTTTGTGTTGAAATTTAATGCCAATTTCGGTGATTGGTTGCGTATTATTTAAAACCGCAGCTTAAATCGCTTGCTATTGGTTTGTTTGAATGCAATGCATTTAATTAGTTGTTTGCGCATCGCTTTCTATTGGTTTGCATTTGTGTACCAAATAGTGCCAAATTTTTTGAATCGCTTATCGTTCAATAACATGTATGTGTTGTATAAGATTTAGTACTTTATTATGTTATAATATCAACATAAATCGTAAGTCGTATTATAGTAGTAAAAAGTAACAAAACCTCCACACATACGTATGCGGCAAAGTATTTCCAACCGAAACGCGAACATCATTTATTTTTAGCGCATCTCTACGCTATATTACGCTATTAGCGAAAAACGGTTATGCGTGTCAACCATTTTGAACGCCAAACGAGAAAAAAGGAAAATTTTTGTTACGCTGTATAACGTTATAACGATAACCGATAATATTACACAGCACTATCCGTATATATATAACAGTTTTACGGCGTTTTTCGTTAAGCGCTATTTTATATGACATTTTCCCAAAAACAGTAGTAATAATTCCCGCCGTTTTTGCGAATATACGAAAAAACTTGAATAATGCGCGCGAAGACGTCAATAAAACAACTGTTTTTTCATTATTACGTTTCCGTTTATTTATATCTGACGCGTAACTAAAACTTTGTTATCAAACTTTCTTATCTGTTTATTTGTTTTTTGGATGCAATCATATTAATTCGGTTGGCATTTAATAATACGAAAACCGATTCGCACCGACTTTTTATTTGTGGTTAAAATTATCCACATTTTTATTGCGCATTAAAGTTAATTTTAGTGAATCGTGTATTTTTATAGTAATTATTAAAACGATAATTAAATCGGTTGTTGTTTTTGCCGCTAAATTTTGATTGGATTTGGTTTTGAGATGTCGTCGCGCGAACTCCAAATCCTGAAGTCATCGTTGAAGCAAACGTCGGTCAAAACCACGAAACGCACGCCAACGCCGAGGAAAGTGTTCAGTCCTGTTGTTCAACCGAAGCGACGGATATCAGCGAAATCTCCCGGTATTTTACCCAAAATTTTCCATTTGAATCGCTTGAACACGCAAAACAAAACAGTATTTTCCGAGAATAGACTTTAAAGTTTTATTGCGAAATTTTTTTATGAGATTATTGTGTTGTGCACTAAAATTGAAACTAAAACCGCGTTCGCATATTTAGATGGACGTCGTTCGCGGTCTCGCAGTCGTACGCCAACGCGAAAACTGGACAAAACGGCAAAAACTGCAACGCCTCGCGTCACCACATCACTCAAGAAGCCAGTTGGACGTCCGAAATCACCATCGCGTTCAGCGCCATCGTCATCATCAGTAACAACAACAACATCATCGACGAGCAAATCACGACAATCGGAAACCCCATTATCACAAAAGCCATCGTCAACGGCATCGTTAACCGATTCGTCATCGAAACGGAAGCGCACAGAAGATGCGAACGACAACAGCCGGGGTTCGGCGTTGAAGAAGGCTAAGCCCGTGGAACCGATTACTCGCATACCGACACCCGTTTATGGCGTCACTCGACGCTCAACCAGACTCATCACATCGCAAACGCCAAACACATCGGTCACCAGAACCGGCTCTCAAAGAACGGTCACATTTGACTCGTCGACAGTGCCTGATAATAACAATCAGAAAAGAGGTTGGCTTACGTATTGTTCGGTCATGTGATGTGGTATTTGGCGCGACGTAAACCCATTTTCATCAGTATCTACTAATTCATTTCGACATATAAGCTTATATATGTTTTTTTTAGACAATTGAATGCACAATTCGTATTATATTTTAATACCATTTTAATTATATACTGTAAAATTTCATCATTAATCTCATTGTTTTTAGTTTGTTTCATTACGACGTTAAATAGCGGTCCTTACGGTTTACATTTGCCATCTAATGCGTGTAAATTGTGCACTGGTTTTTTTAATTTAATTTTTAGCCACGTTTTTTTGGTTAGTTTACATATTTTTGATATTAGAAAATTGACGATTTATAATTTTTGGCTCTTGTTTTCGAGTCGCCCGATAAGGTTATAATATAAGAATGATTTTATGTCTAGATTTTTGTCAGTTTTCTATTTTAAAACGAAAAATCAAATTCAGTATTGTTTATCGTATTTTATATTAAAAAAAATCCAACTTTTATTTTGTAACGTGATTACCAGTTTTAACGTTATCTTTTTATTGCGGGTATAAATGTGTGCTGAGATTATTAAAGTTTATAGTAAAGGACGCCATTATTACGTAAATTAGTTAATAATTATCGAGAAAAAAGTACAATACATTATTATTATCATTACATAACATAAAATATACATATACCGTACCATTTATTCGACTTATTGGAAATTGATTACTACTTACTGCTGCGTAATTATAATTAATCATATAATTTTTAAGAAAATTATTTATGAATTAATAATTATGGTTAATTTCATTTTAAAGATTATTTTGGTGACAAATAGATGATTGTTTAGTTATCTATAATTTTTTAAAGAGTGTTCGGATGTTTTTATACTTGATTCGTAAGGTTTTAAACGAAATCTCTGTAAAATTCGATTCATATCGGTTGGTGTACTAATCAATTGTTTAATCCGCGCTTATCTATAATTTTTTAAATTAATCATATGATCATATAAACTTAATATAAACATTTTTAAAAGAAAAATTGTAACTATTAAAATTAATGCATGTTTTTTTAAATAATAATGAATTTAATAAATAATTATTATTATATAAGTTATACTCAAAACCAAAAGACTGAAACTTATTTTCAAATCATTTTAATTTTGATTGATTTTATATTCGAAAATAAAAAATGATACTTTTAATAAAAAATAAGAACGTGACATTCAGATCGAGTTTTCTTTGATTTTCTTACAAAAATTAAATAAACACTATATTATCTTTTATCGCATTTTCATCACATTAAAGCTTAATTTTATATTTAGTCGAAGTTTACTAAATTCTTCATAAAAGTTTTGGAAATTTTGCCAGCAGACAGACATATTGTCAAATCCTAGGGTTGGCTTTTCGAAAATTGAGCTAAAAAGAAATGTTTAAAAGGAACGCGAACGCTATCATTTTTGCTTACAATTTTTTAATCTTCCAATTTTATAATCGTAATAAGAAGGGGAACGAAGAAATAGTAGAATAAATTGCAGCTAAAAGTATTTAAAATGAACATTAATTTTTTCTTATAAATGTGGTCTTAATTATAAAGGTTTTGTTACGTTTCGCTAACACTAGACGACACATAATTTATGCATATTGTTTGGATGCCAGTGTGAGATCGTTTGTCATTAAACTATGATTTCAAACCGATTAGATGGCGATAACGGCACGCATGAACCGCTATGCTCGGTATCCAAGCGACGAATGCCACTCGCACTCCACTATAGACTATATATATTGAAAGATTCTGCTGAATCCCGACTCCATAAAAGCTCGTTTTCCAAAAGTCAAAGTTCGATACCGGAGACAAACAGTGAGCTGTGAGCGAGAGTGCGAGTGTGTGTGTGAGTGTGCGACGATTTATATACCAACAAATTATTATTAATATCATATATATGTTTTGTGATAAATGAAGACTAAAATATATTAACGGCTTATAGATTATATCGGACTATCGGTTTGACAACTCAATTATCCTATTATTTTTGCGTTTCAAATCGATATCGTTAACGTTAACGCGAGCAGCAAACAAATAACATGGTATGTTAATTGAAACGTTTTATTAAATTATTGTATATGAAATGCTATGTGTTATGCGAAGCGTGTTTGCCATTGCTATTGATAATCGTAATTTCAAATATAACAAACGCGAGCACAACAATACAATTAGATTTAATGCTGATTCCAATCGATCTAAACATAATGGCAAACGAACATAATGCAAATTCAAATTTGTCCATACTTTTCCCTGTATTTGTTTTGGGCATATCTTTGCGACAAAACTATTTGTTAAATTAATATAAATTAAAAATTTAATTGCAGTTTATTTTGTGTTATTCACGACTAAAAACGCTAAATAACTATGTTTTGCCGCTAACGATGTTTTGTCGTAAGCTATAAACTATCGAGTGTTGAGAGTCCAATATTGTGCTCTCGATTTTTAAGGTTTTTTATAGCATTTAATATAATCATTATCGCATTAACATAAAACTACAATAAAATTTAGTTAAATGAGATCCGAATTTTATGTATAAATATGCTATGACTGTCTCGTTGAAATAACTCGATGCGATTTATCTTAAATGCGAAAATTTACGATATATTATTTATATTTTTATCTGGCGATAAATGCGTGCTTTTTTCCCATATTTTCTCTTAAGAAACAATAAATATGTTAACAATTTTGTTAGTATTTATTATTATTTCTATTATTTTTTAACGCAAAAAAACTTATGTTAAAAATGATGTTCTATGGCGCTGAATAGGCGGATAAATGTTCAAAGCGAGATAAAAAGAGTGCCGCAAAGTCGGACCTGGAAGATCTAAAGAAAGAAGTGACAATGGATGAGCATAAGGTAACGCTGGATGAATTAAGCTCACGTTTTGGCACAAATCTGAGCGCAGGTCTCACATCAGCGCAGGCAAAGGAATACTTGGAGCGCGACGGTCCCAATGCTTTAACACCGCCGAAGACAACGCCAGAGTGGATCAAGTTCTGCAAACAACTGTTCGGCGGTTTCGCACTTCTTTTATGGATCGGCGCGATCTTATGTTTCGTAGCGTACGGCATACAAGGCCTTTCCAGCGATGAGCCGGCTCTCGATAATGTATGTGTTTCCGAATACAATCAATAATAAAGATATAGCTGTATAGCTGTATATACCGTATGTGTAGATAGGAAATTAATTGAAATCTTCTTTTCTCTTTCGATTATTACTCGGCTCATAGTTATACTTAGGTGTAGTATTATCAGCGGTAGTGATAATTACCGGTTGTTTTTCGTACTATCAAGAAGCGAAATCATCGGCTATAATGGAATCGTTCAAGAATTTAGTTCCACAGTACGCTTGTGTGGTTCGAAATGGCGAAAAGCACACAATAACAGCCGAGGAAGTAGTGGTCGGCGATGTTGTAGAAATCAAGGGCGGAGATCGTATTCCTGCTGATCTTCGCATTATTAAATGTATGCGATAAACGATTACATGTTTCTCAATGACAAAATCATTATTTCTGTATATCATTATCGTTATAATTGTATAGCTCACGGATGCAAGGTAGACAATAGTTCCCTGACCGGCGAGTCGGAACCACAAACGCGTTCAAGCGAAATGTCGAGCGATAATCCGCTCGAGACTAGAAATTTGGCATTTTTCTCGACAAATTGCGTGGAAGGCGCCGCTCAAGGTTTAGTCATCAATACCGGCGATCGGACTATAATGGGACGAATCGCTAACTTGGCTTCCGGTCTGGCTATGGGTCAAACCCCTATCGCGCGTGAAATCGAGCACTTTATTCACCTCATCACTGGTGTGGCAGTATTTCTTGGAATCACGTTCTTCATCATTTCGTTCATATTGGGCTATCACTGGTTGGATGCCGTTATTTTTCTAATCGGCATTATTGTAGCAAATGTGCCCGAAGGTATAAAATTATAATGTTTTATAAAACTTATAATAGTTTCAATAAAAATGTGTATTATTTATAGGTCTATTGGCAACAGTGACAGTATGTCTAACATTGACCGCTAAGCGTATGGCGAGTAAGAATTGTTTAGTCAAAAACTTAGAAGCGGTGGAAACACTTGGCTCCACATCAACCATTTGCAGCGATAAAACTGGTACTTTAACGCAAAACCGTATGACTGTCGCTCATATGTGGTTCGATAATCACATTATCGAAGCGGACACCACTGAAGATCAATCAGGTATTTACTAAAATATAAAAAGAAAGCCAGCGACGGTATTATATATGGATTTTCGTATTTGTTCAAAAGGTGTTCAATACGACAAAAGTAGTCCGGGTTGGAAGGCGTTGAGCCGCGCGTGTGTTCTATGCAGTCGCGCAGAGTTTAAAGGTGGACAGGAGAATGTACCCATACTAAAACGGTATTAGTATTTATAACATTTAAGAAATCGGTATAATCTTACACAACTGTAATGTACTCCGCAGAGAATGCGCTGGCGATGCGTCCGAATCAGCGATTCTAAAATGTATGGAAATCGCCATCGGAAATATAACCCAATATCGTAAGCGTAACCCGAAAGTGTGCGAAATACCGTTTAACTCGACAAACAAGTATCACGTAACCATTCACGAAACCGAAGACCCCAACGATCCCAGTTATCTGCTATGCATGAAAGGCGCTCCCGAACGCATACTCGACCGCTGCGGCACTATATTCATCAATGGTCAGGAGAAGATTTTGGACGAAGACTTGAAAGATGCGTTCAATGTGGCGTATCTCGAATTGGGTGGTCTCGGCGAACGTGTAATCGGCTTATGTGACACCAAATTACCCGCTGATAAGTACCCACCAGGTTATCCGTTTGATGCGGACGAAGCCAACTTTCCATTAGACAATTTGCGCTTTTTGGGTCTTATTTCGATGATTGATCCGCCGCGAGCCGCAGTGCCCGACGCTGTAGCCAAGTGTCGGAGCGCCGGCATTAAAGTAATTATGGTTACTGGTGATCATCCCATAACAGCGAAAGCTATTGCGAAAGCTGTGGGAATTATTTCTGAGGGTAAGTTTTTTTCTTATCTATTCAATAGTTTTTTTTTGAGTATAGAAAGTGGTCATTACTGGCGCGCATTTTTTTTAATTGTGTTTAGGAACAGAAACAGTCGAAGACATTGCTTTGAGACTAAATATTCCAATAGAAGACGTTAATCCGCGTGACGCTAAAGCTGCCGTAATCCATGGCCAAGATTTGAAAGATATGCCTGCGGAAGGTTTAGACGAATTGCTGCGATATCACACTGAAATAGTATTCGCTCGAACATCACCGCAACAGAAGCTTATTATAGTAGAAGGATGTCAAAGACAGGGCGCTATAGTAGCTGTCACTGGTGATGGTGTCAACGATTCTCCTGCACTGAAAAAGGCAGATATTGGTGTAGCCATGGGTATCGCCGGTTCTGACGTGTCTAAACAGGCCGCTGATATGATACTACTCGACGACAATTTTGCGTCCATTGTGACCGGTGTTGAAGAGGGAAGACTTATATTCGATAATCTAAAGAAGTCGATCGCTTACACGTTGACCTCAAACATACCAGAAATATCTCCATTCTTATTCTTCATCATATTTAACGTTCCGCTACCGCTTGGAACCGTCACCATTCTCTGCATTGATTTGGGCACTGATATGGTTCCAGCTATTTCTTTAGCTTACGAGCATGTAATTTGCTACTAAAAATTGATGTATAAAGTGATACTCATTTAAACTTAATATGTTTGTTTTCAGCCTGAAAGTGATATTATGAAACGCCAACCTCGAGATCCTAAGAGAGATAAATTAGTGAACGAAAGACTGATATCGCTGTCGTACGGACAGATCGGTATGATTCAAGCAGCCGCTGGTTTTTACGCGTATTTTGTGATTATGGCTGAGTATGGTTTCACTGGAATGAGTCTGTTCGGCATTCGTGAACAGTGGGATTCAAAGAGCGTTAACGATTTGGAGGACGCGTATGGACAACAATGGGTAAGTGGCAACAATGTTTGGCATTTCCACACATTTTGTTTCTAATCATTTTAATGTAAATTTGTTAAGACATACAAGTCACGCAAACAAGTGGAGTACACGTGTCACACCGCGTTTTTCGTGTCGATCGTAGTGGTTCAGTGGGCAGATTTGATTATCTGTAAGACACGGCGAAACTCTATTGTTCATCAAGGAATGAGGTATTTATTCGATTGTTAATCATTATTTTTTGTTATTTGTTCAAATATTTTTATTTAAATATAACATTAGAAATCACGTGTTAAATGTTGGACTAATATTCGAGACATGCTTAGCAGCGTTTTTATCATATTGTCCAGGAATGCCAGTACTTCTTCGATTGTATCCACTAAAGTAAGTGCGCGCGCAGTTGTATGCGCAACGCTTTCCGTAACGCTTTAAACTTAATTAATTAAGCGTACGATTAATTATACTTAATAGATTTGTTTGGTGGTTTCCAGCGTTGCCTTTTTCACTGCTAATCTTCTTCTACGACGAAGCCAGACGATTCATACTGCGGCGAAATCCGGGCGGTTGGGTCGAACTCGAGACCTACTATTAACAACTATTACGGTTAATTAATGTTTTACTAAGTAAATTATTTATTATTAATTGAAAATTTTAAGATAGTAACATAAAAAAAGAAAAAACTTTTTTTGATGCACAACTAAAATTGTTTTTACATATTTAAGAATAATCAAAAAACAAATTAACTAAAAAAATATATAAGCTAAAAGTCAAGGATTTCTACATTGAAAAAAATTCCCTTCTATTATCACATTAACGGTCTGCTGACGCGTAACCCTTTAAATCCATAATATTGTTACGTTTGAAATGATAGCGATTTGAACATTTTTGGCTAATAATCTCAAAACCGTGTGCGCTCTCCTATTATAGAGTCTCTCCCATTTCCACTCTTTCACTATCTTTATCTCTTATTTATTTTTTATTTATTTTTTGTTTTATTATTAAATATTATTATATTTAGTCATGTATTTTAAGAATTGGAAAAAAAACAAATTATAGCAATTTTACAAATTGTTGAATATTATATAGATTATTAAATTTTAATTAATTCTTTAAAAAAGTAAACACATTACAGTATATAATATACTAAAAAAAAGATAATAAAGTATTTGAATAAATACGGCGACACTTACACGCAACACATCACATAAAATGGTATAATACACGCCAACAAGAAGTGTAATAAAACCACACATTAAACTTGAAAAATGTATAAAGTTTTGAAAATTATTATAATTAATTATTATTATTATTGTAATTAACACAAATCACACCATAAACTTAGGCAACAAAATAATATATAAATATGAGGATTGAAATAATTTGTCGTTCTAGAGAAAAAAATTTTAATTATTATAAAATGCGAGTTTTAAGAAATTTAATAGTTATAATTTAAAAAATGATTGATAAAATTTTTAAAAGTGAAAATCAATAAAACTGGAAAAAATAAAACAAAATTTTCGTCTAATATTACTAGATATAGATCTTACCATTTTTTTACCGCTACGAATGAAAATTAATCAAAAATTTTGTTTTTTTATCGATGTTTCTAAACCAGACATGCATGCGTAGAGTTAACCATATAAGCTATTTTCCTATAAATAAATGCGTTTTTCCCACTATTTTTCATGCTACGTATGGACAATGCTATTCTATACTTTTAACTAAAATTTACGCGCTTTTGTTTAGAAAATATATTATTTTAGATAATATTTAATTTAACAAACAAAATTTATAGAAATTAGCATAAAATTGCGCCGAAATCAGTTTGATTAACATATAGATTAGAGTTCGCAAACAAATATTCCGCTGTTCGCCGAAACATAATGCGAAATATTTATTTTCATAATAAATTTTTATAACACTTGGCGTATTCAAATCGAGACATAACGTTATGACAAAAGATACGCTATTAGAGTTATCGGGCGTTTTCCCAAGTTTATGCCAGTGCGACAGAGACAGAGTATCTGTTAGTTTTTAACTTATTAACGCAATTTTATTCATAAGTGCATCTTTGTATTAATAAGCGTATATCCATAATGCGACTGATAGTAACTTATACATGTACCGTATATGTAGCCATTATATATTATACTTTAGTATATATGGAATATTCGATGCATCGCGAAGTTTTGTCATACTTCAATACATTTAAACCCTATATTTATATTCTTAGTTCGCGTAATTCTATATGATTGCATTACGCATTGATTTTGCGATTGACAAAAAACTAGAGAGAGAAAGAGTGGCTAAAATGCAATATTAATTTTCGCATTGTTGTATATTTAATAGAATTTGATGCCAGTCGTAGTGGTTTTCGGTGTAAACGTATAAATGGTGTCACAGTGTTTGCATTTCCAAAATAAAATCGCACGCAGAGATATTACATTTATATATTTTTATAGCTTTTACGTCGTGCACGTAAACGTACTGCGAGTTATGCTGCCTATTTATTTTTATTATAAACATTTTTGACCTTATTTACACTAATATATGACTCGTCATATTTTTAAAAAAAAGTAAAAATTTGAATAATCGATTTACTAGCTAAAAGTATTTAACAAAAATTTTCTATTAGTTTAATAATAACTATCCGTTCATTCATAATTTTTTCCCATCATATTTATTAAATGAATACCGCATGACATAATCCAAAAATGTGCGACGATTCAAATTAATACAGTTTATTAAAAGTTAATCAAACGCGAAGTGGAGATTTTAAGTAAAAATTTATTTGAAAAATTCCGTAAATTCTTCCGTACTACAGTATATTTACACAATGCGTTTAAAAACTCATAAATAAGTTAAGATTTTCCAGAATATTTTGACATAATGCACGCTTACATGCGAGTAATTACGAGAAATTACGCTCTACAGTAGTGAATGTGAACAGACTCCCAATAATTATTATTGTTGATTGTATGTCATAAATTTTACTTCACGAAATTGATTAAAATATTCCCCCGAAATGAAAATAGAATAGTTGCCAGCAATGAGTGAAATACAGTAGAGTAGAATGATTTTCTAAAATTCCGCACTGATTTTAGGGCCCTTTTTATTGCCATTAAGTTTCGGTTTTGTTGACTTTAAGCTTTCAATGTGGTTCGTTTCGATTCATACTTAATATATTTTTCGGTTAACAGAAACATAAACTTTACTACCCATATAAATAATTTTTGTTTAATAAACTTTCGCGTCATATATATATATATAAATTTTATTTGGGCAGAAAATCAGATTATTTCTACAGTATTTCCGAAATAAAATATGGATTGCGCGCAATACAAGGCACACTCTTGTAATTGACGGTGTTTTATGATTAAGGTTTCGAAAACAAGTTTCACTTTTGGATTATTCGTTTAATTACGCAAACAGAGCCAAGCGTTAATTATATAAGTTTTTCTTGTTTATTGAGCGCAAATATTCGCGAATGTATTTTATTGGTACCCGTTAATAATTGCTATGTCGATAACCATGAGATGTTTAATAAAATGAGGTTTTATTGTACTTATATATTGAATTTGTAATGTATTACCAGTAATTTAAGTGTTGCATTGTTGCGAATGTACTTCCTTTTTTATTCCCTCGAAATAACATACTTCTGATTAAATTTTCTAACGCGCACCACATATTTCAATTGAAATAAGAAAATGATAGAGTGAACAGATATATATACTTTATTTCCTCGTAACTTATAATATAATAGGGGATAAAAACAAAAATTTTTTATTTCCTTTCGACTTATCGGAGAATATCATATATAAAATTGAATTTTACGGGGGGATTATCGCAGGAGAAATAGTAATTTCTGTAAGAAATATATTCTCCCATTAGTGGAGAGTGCCCTGTATTTCAGAATTAAATTGCGTACCGCGAATAAAAAATTAGTAAATTTGAAATATATATGTTTTTTTGTTGCGTAATAAATAACGCCAACTAATGCGATAAAAAACCGTCGAAACCAATAAAAATATATGATCCCTGAATTTATATGCGTAACAGATTAGATGCAAATCGCTTTTATTATAATTTAATGTAAACCTTATTTAACATTCGTTTTTTCGCATTCGAAAAGGGAAAATTTGATTTATTCCGACATTTACGCATTTAAATCAACTGTTAATGCAGTTGAAGTACTAGTAGTAGCAGTACCAGAATCAGTAGATGTAGTAATAGTAAAAAAGCGTTTGCCATTCTTTTACTCTTCACTCTCTGGTACACAATCGAAACTGAAATAATTTATTTTTTATTATGCACCACTGAATGAACTGTTTGCCAAAATAACCTTTTAGATCGTGTATTTTTTAAATGGCAAAATCGCTTTCGTATTTGCTATCACACAGGCTCTAGAAATTTATACATCAAAATGTTTGGCACATAAAGCCGTAACAGTAGTAATTTCGTGGATAATAGTTTGACATTTGAAGAAATTGATTCCAAAGATAGTAACGTGTGTTCAGTAATATTATTAAGTTAGTAGCAGTAGACTCTGAAAAAATCGTTTTTTGTGTTCTATTCACGTTTTAATTATGAATTAATAATAAGCTCGATAATAAAAATGTATTTATATCAAGCCACACTTTTTACTTTTACATGGAAAAAATAAGGTCAAAACTTTATTGAGCCGATAAAAAACTTAATGAACGAAAGTCATACGTCTGAAATCATCGATAAAGACGGGAAATACTGGGAAAATGTTTTTCTTTTTAAGCTCACTTTTTCACAAAAATGTCGCGAAAATGGATTTAACAGTCTGCATGTCTGTCCGTTCGTCCATCTGTTTTGTTCGCAGTTTTATATTAACTAAGCGATTCTTCTGGTTTCTAATATTAATAAATAGATTTGGTATTTTACTGTTATATTTTAGAAACTAATATATATTTGGTACATTAAATTGCATTAATCTAAGAAAAATGAGCTCTCTGTGAATTTGTCGTTCTTGTTTTGCATGATGTTGCAAAATGGCTAAATCTAGTGTTAAATGAACCAAAATTGTCTGGGAAAACACATTACAATCCTAACTACTAACATATTTATTTGGATATAATAGCGACGTAAAGGGGGTCAAAACCAGGCGTTCGGATCGGATGTAAAATTTTTTCAGACCATTGCCATTTAAGATACAAATTTGTAAGCTCACTAAATTTTAACAAGTTGTCGGAATATCTTTTGAAAAAAATCCACAACAATTGTTACGATAGTTCCTGCTTTTCCGAATCTATTTTCGATTATTCTCAGACAGTGACTAATCAAAATCGTATCTAATGGCCCACACAATCGTCTGATTTTTACAAATAACGAATGTGGGCGTTATATCCCGTACATTTCCCATCACTAGTTTTGTTTCGACATGTGGTAATATATGTTTGGTCATAAAGCAAATGAAAAAATTAGTGCTATAAACTTGCACGCCCTAAACGTATAATTAATTGGCTTTATTCCAATAATAAACTTCGAATAACATTTATGTAGAAAGCATTTTTGTATTATTAGTTTTTTAAAAATAGGACAAAAAACAATAATTATGATATATAATGTACAATATTATGATGCATTTTGATTAATATTATGTTTACAATAAATAAAACGTTGAAAGTGTGCATACAATTAATTAAAGGTGCCAATGGTTTGGTTTGTAATTGTTAACCAATGGTTAAAACCATTGGTTTTCGGTTTTGTTTGGTTTGGTTTAGTTTAGTTTTTTTAATTGTGGTTTGGATTGGTTTGAAAAAATTAAATTCAAGAAAACCATTTTGAAACCATTTACATAAAAATAGTATAAATAATTTTAGAAAATAATGGCTTCATCTTCTAATTTCGATAATTTTTCAAT
>JAQIXJ010001581.1:0-19830 GCA_034700185.1 Phthiracarus laevigatus | reverse complement strand
AAATATTTAGTATATTACTATTGAAGTGACACTTAATTCCAAGAGGAAGCACTTAAAAATGACAATCGATGCTTATATGTGTGAGAATACTCTCTTAACTTCTGTATTTTTGCCGTAAAAACACATTAGTTATGAAAACTTTTTATATGTTTTTGGTAATCGACGAACAAACAAAAATTTTGCTTTTTTACTCATACACATAATTAGACTTTGTTTTTAGCATTTGGTAGTATTCACAGTTTTTTAGTGGCCAACACTAAAATACAATTATGAGATATATGTAACGGACACACATCGCTAAAAAAGAGTGTCCAAATTTTTGAGGCAAACATACGAAATAGTGGTCTAATGGTTGGGTGGAGTCGAGAGTCGAAAAGTATTTGACCGAACAGTGAGACCAAACCCACTCTTAAATTTTCTTTGATAGAATCAATTTGTCATCGAATACCTGCCCTCACATTATTGTCGATTGGATGCTTGAAAGCCCCCTTTCCAGCAAAAACTTGTGAACTAAAGAGTGCACTAAACATTTTGTACATAAAAACTTTGAAAGAGCGGTGAAAATTGGCCTCAGATTTAGCTGCGTGTATGTGTGTGTGTGTGTGAGTGGTGTTGGGACTGAGAGAGTGTCTCACTCTCTTTACTCTCATATGGATCAATACAGCAATACAGTAATACAGTATTTGGTTTAGGGATTGGGCAATGGTGTTGTATGGATGAGATGAGTGGCGCATTGGATGTGCGGCACAATATGCGCGCCACCCCTAAACTCATCTCCTCATTCAATTCCGATGCTTATTCGCGGAATAAGAGGAGACGACTCAACAACCACTATAAGTGCCACTCAAAACGCATGTACCATAACCATCATCATCATCATCATCATCGAGTGCGTGCCAACTGCTCAAGAAGTGAACAACTGTAAGCCCCTCTTTGCTATCCATTCTCTCTCTCCCTCTTTCTCTCTGTTAATCTTTACTTCTTTTACTGTTTTTCTTTTACTGCTACTTCTTCTTCTACTACTACTTCTTGAGCGGTAGTAAGTAGTTCTTATGTGAAGAGGTGCGCACTTCTTGCAGTGCTTTCAATGAGAAATGGCGGCGCAAATAAAAGTAAACCAAGTTTATTACCCTTAACTGCTTGACAGTACACTTATTAGGATATTGGTCTCAAAAAGTAGGCAATCATAAAACATTTTATAATTCATTCATACATTTGTTAGTCATTTCACTCATTTGTTAAGTTACTTCAATTTCTCTTTTAAAACTTTTTTACTGTATAATTTTTATATTTTGTTTTTTTTTTGTGTGAAAAGCTCTCTAACTTTACGCAATAAGATATTAATAATAAATTAAAACTATTTTGACATGTATATTAAATATTTCTGATTTTAAATTAATTACAGGTCTACTCTGTATGCTTAAATCATATTCAGTAAAGCTTATTCGCAAATACAATATTTCCTGGTGAGCATCAAATATTTTGGTAAAGACTAATAAAAATATCAGATGCTTGACACGTTTTCGAAGCGTTTTAGTACATATTTGAAATAATTTACAAAAGCTTAGATAATGAGTAATAGCTTCTACTGAATGAAGAATACAGAGAGAATGATTCAAATCCTATGTGCACTTATTATCAATAACTTAATGCTGTAATGTATATTTGCACAAAATGTTCAAAAAATTTCTTTGTTGTTACTGATTGATTTTAGCTCACATATTACAGCTAAATGCTTAATAAAGCTGCAGACTTGCACTTTAGATTTTGGGTCGAACCTTATTACAAGGTAGTCAGTTAAATATTTTAAATCACAACATTTTCAGTGTAGCTCACGATACTAGCCTTAAAGTTAAAAAATTCTTTGGCTTTAAATATAATAATTAAACATACTGTTTGGGTTACGGAATATTTCGTAAGTAAAATGGAATGTACAGTACAAAGTAAACAAATAATTTAGCTTACGATTAAAAGATTTTCTTTTCTATAAACAACAGAGAATTTCTTTCTCGTGTGCAACTCTTAAAAAATGTAATGGGAAAAATAATTTCTATAAACACATACTACTACTACTATATATATAATAAGTTTAGCAATTTTCACTTTAAATCCATAATTTTCTAGCCGCGAGCGTGCGAACGATTTAATTTATATTTTATATTCATAATGATAACAATTGACAATTATTATTATTATTATTTAATGCCTCGTTCAAACTAATTCGTTTAGTTTAGATCTTTTCTCTCATAATTTAGGAGTTTAACTTGAGATACAAGTCTAACCACTTCAACAAGAGCTTAATATTTCGAGAGGACTTGAGAGTGATTTCGAGAATTGTTTCGTATACAGAAAAATGTATATAAAAAAGTTGAATCATTCACTTTAATATATGTTTGCGAGCTTAACTAATTTTAGTGATGATTGACATATATAGTGGTTTGACATATTAGAAAATAATCGTTTTAAAGTACTTCTTCAAAGTGTAAGAAAAACAAATCATTAATGGATAGTTTCGGTAAGTTTAACGAACACATTGTTGAAGTTTTAATGAACTTTTTTCGGTGTTCGGAAAATATGATTCGAGAATAATATTGATCTAAAAGCTTCACAGAGATCCTAAAAATGTTTTTTCGTTGTGTTTAAACAATACCAAAACTGCATACTAAGGGATAAGGGATAAACTTTTTTTATTTATCAAACCCCACCTAAAAAGTTTATTTTCTAAAAAAATTTCTGCTTAAGCAAACGTTGACTGTTTAGTGTCATTTACCTGAAATTTATTTCTGAACACAGAATACGCGTGTAATCCCAAAATTCGTATTCAAGTGTCAGCTCTGCTTCTTATTCGAATCTCAAGTATGGAAATTGTAGTATGTATTAGGAAAACAGTAGTGGTAAAGAAAACTGTATTCCTACTTACGTTATATAAAATGGGAAATAAATATTTATTGTTCCACGTGTGGCCGAAAAAAATATTTAAATAATCTTTAATTCGCATTGATTGAAACTTTTTGATAATATTGCTTATTTTGGCAAATTATAAACAATTACCATATATTAATACTTTGAACGTAAACTTTCAAAACTATCATTTATATGATATTTACAAAAAAAACTAATCAAAAATTATTTTGAATAATAAATCAAATTATAAATATTGTCCGTAAAAAATTTAATTTTAGGCTAAATGGGACATAAATTGAGACAATATTCCCGCTGACAGGGGAGTGCCAATTGTACAATAAAGCATTAAAATATTAAAGAATAAGAAGAAGAGCTGCTTCTGCATAGTGTCGGGCATAGGGTATGCGGTAGAAGGTGTCTGAGATTGTTGTTATAAAAATTTCGGCTTTCGAGAAATAGCACGGCTTTAAAAGTTTAAATACGATCCCATATACATGTATAAACACATACACCTTTAGTGAGAATAACTTAAGTCATTCAAAGACTGTGTGCAGGTGTGAGTGAGTTGTGCGACTTATTGACCTTTAGGATTGCATAGAAAGCAGAGATTCTGGCAAATACAGTACTGTAGACATTACTGGATTCGCATTCTCTTATTTTTACAATATTCACTTAAAAATTTTATATGAATTACTTTATTGTGTAATATTAATTACTTAATCACTTTTTTATTAATTTTCATGAACTTGGCTAAACTAAATTTTGTACATCAATTTTGTTAAATACCGAAATTAATTAGCATGCGATTAAACAAAATTTATATGCTTTCAAAAAGTTTTGAAAATATCGCTTTATACACATTGCAAAGTTTTAAAATTAATTAACTTACGGAATAACTCTTTCTAAAAAAATTCGATACTAATAAAACAAGGAAACAAAACAAATGAATGAATGGCTCACATTTAATTATGTTTTTCGAAGTTTCTTTAAGCTTTTAGTAAATTACGTAAAGCAACAGATTTTGGTTGGTTTTTGATTTTCTTACCATCTATAGTCGGCACTGGCGTTATTGTCATTGGCGTCCAGTGACAACAATGTACCAGATTCGGTGTGGTTCACTGATGATAAATTGGTGATTGCGTTAATTTGTTGATGATCTAAATAAGTGATGTTCGCGTTAATACCACTATTATAGTCTTGTTCATAGTCTGCCCAACGATCAGCGGTTGAATACATGATTAATTTGGCAAATGTGTTTTGAAACAAACTTTTACGTCTAATATTAGTGTGTTTCAAAATTAAATCCCACTTGAAATTGAAAAAAATTCCAAGAATTCAATAT
Organism: Phthiracarus laevigatus; assembly: GCA_034700185.1. Taxonomy (NCBI): domain Eukaryota; kingdom Metazoa; phylum Arthropoda; class Arachnida; order Sarcoptiformes; family Phthiracaridae; genus Phthiracarus; species Phthiracarus laevigatus. Next base: position 15,584 of record JAQIXJ010001581.1, on the reverse strand, counting down.
ATTACAGATAGTATAACATATTTTACTGAAAATACCGCGACTAATAATAATAATAACATAATATTATTAATTGATAATAACAATGATTTCGGAAAACTAATAATAAATAATTTTGGAAAAATTAGGGGAAAAATATGTTTAAATAAAGCGAAAAGTTTGTCGCCTATCAGTTATTAAGCACATGCTGCTAATACTAGTTTAACAGTGGTCTATGTATGGCTTCTTATAGTCTCCCAAAGTTCTGAGTCCCTGATAGATAGGTAAAGGCAACAAATGATATCGAATTTTCTCTATTGCCAACAAATGCCTTGGAAATTATCGAACAGCACACAAACCAAAATAATGCCTGCCTTATGTCTTATGTGCCCGATTATTACAGTCAATCCTACGTTATAATTTCGTTTTCGTAGCCGATATTTTTTTTAAATTTTTATATCTAGATTTTTTTCCGCGCAAATAAATAACACCCATATTATTGAGCTTAAAAATTGTTTTTAAATAAAATACGAAAACATTTACGAGGAAATAAACAAACAAAAAATACGCAAATGATTACAATACAAAAAAGTAAATGTTATGCGTTGATAAAAAGCGAAAGCCGTTTATCTTAAGTTTACCGTTATATTTACCGTTACATATATTATAATACAGAATATGTGATATTCTTTGATAATAAAATAACTAATTAGCAACAGATGCGTACAGAATGGAGCATATTTAATATTGGTGTGCGTGTAATAAGCGTTTTAGTATAACTCAGTTTACACAACATTCTCTCTCTCTCTCTCTCTCTCTCTCTCTCTCTCTCTCTCTCTCTCTCTCTCTCTCTCTCTCTCGTTCGTTCAAAGATTAGATTATTTGTCAAAATAAGCGCAATTTTATTCCCACATAAAAACAATACTAAAGCTAAAGTATAAGAAAAATAGGTTTAGGTTTTTTGATAAGCTATTATAGATTCATATTTTTTGTTATGATTTATTAATAATTATAATATCAGTGTATAAGAGATAATTAAAAATAAATTAATATTGCACAAAAGTTAGATCTGTATGTTTTTAGATTAACTGTAAAAAATAAAATTTTCGGTTATAATTGTTTATTAAAAAATTTACGTTAGCAGTATTATACAGTTTAAACATTATAAACATAAAATATAATTTCAAATATAGTTCAAATGATACTTTTAATATGTTGGCATAAAAATGAGCAAATTCATATGAAATAAATCATCTGAAACTTTTAACTGATATATTATCCAGACTTACAACTTTTTATATTTAAATAGATGTTTTTTATTCAAATACAGTGATGCCGGCTGTCAATTTTAAAAATTCACAGTGTGGCTCAATTAATCAATGTTTATTAGAGTTTCTAATCTATATGTAGATATTGTTTGTCATAAGATAGTAGTTACACATTCATAATTTTAAATATTACATTAAATTAATAAGGTATCGGATATATTTCATGTGCATTAGATTAATAATTTCCTTTTCCAAATTATCTGATGTTTAAATAATTTAATACAACTTGGGCGCAATGAGCAAATAAGTTTTCTTAAATGAATTTTTAAAATTATTAAACATTTTGTTTATAATAGCAAAACAAAACGGACGATTGTCGTTTATCTCAAATTCATAAGTTTAATTCATGATAAATAGTATCAAAGATTGAACAAACTAAACTGAACACAGCATTTGCTCTATTGTGCAAAATTAATGGTTAGCTCAACATACAATTTTCCCAACAAAACACATGCCAAACCTAAAATCAATAGAAATATTCAAACCAAAACACGGCTAAACTATTAAAGATTGTTATCGAAGAGTACACGAGTTTCATAATACTTGCACACGTCTTTATTCAGTATTGCAGCAAAATGACTCGTATATGTGTGTCGATGTGTGCGATGAGAGGAGAGAGAGAGAGAGAGATCCCTGTTTTGCGAACGCGTGTTTCATATATGAATAATGTTTAGCCAACTTATTATCGTATACAGAATCTATAGATTATTTCATATTACATTTATTTTTATTGTAAACGATTCACAAATCCCTGAGATCTGAATATTTTATTGAAGTTGTTGCCAAATAAATAAAGAATTAAAATTGTTTAATTTGAGTTTTTCGAGTTTATTATACAAACAATTTTAAAGTTTTAACTTTCAGATTTAAAAGCACAGAAAATAAAAAACCGCAATAACTTTTTATGTGAAAAATTTAATTTAGTGTACGAAAATTGTTAGCAGAACTCATAAAACGAGATGAACTGTTATTATCATTTTAAGTTGAAATGTTTTGTTAGACTTATTTGCGGTTGAAATGCGGTTCTCATTTGAAATAAGGTCTTAAGTTACGAGAGGGGAAATCAATTGCATGGAAAAAATGTCACACAATTGAGTTCGAGAAACCAGAATAGATTGGCTAAACTCAAAGTCTGTTTCGGTCTAACAAATAAACTTTGTTTACAGCCGAATGTTATTTTACTGTAATGGTTAGAATAATTTAGGATTTCATTTATTTCAATGAAAAATGAAAGTAGATATTAGAATCTAGTAGAAAAAAAGTAAATTTACTAACATTAAATAAATAAAATGTTTTCAAATAAATTTTTAATTTTTTTTGTTGATAAAAAACAAAAAAAAACTTTTTAAGAAATTGAATTCTTAGATATAAGGTTTAAATCAAAAAACAGAAAAAAAACTAATGTAAAAACTTTAAACTGAGCAAAAAAACTCTTCGCAAACGGATACTTTCATTTAAGTGGGATTTTACTGTTAATACTGTAATATGAAAAACCACATAATATTTGATGTCTGTGTGTGTATGTGTAGAAACAAAACATAAATTTATTCTCCCCTCAAATACAAAACAAAAATACTGGAAACAATAATTTACTAAATAATTTCATATATAAGCTGTTACACAGCAGAATACATGGCCCGAAATGTTCTGAACCGCAGAATTGACAGAATGCCGCAGTAACTCAACTCTGACCCTAATAGCTAATTCACTTCACTGTATAGCGGCGGATGAAATACATTTTTTTCGGTGGTTAAGTATTTCACGTATTTTTTTCTTGCGTCTAACTCTAGCCTGAAATACGTGCCTAAAATTATTTATATTGATTTTGACAGCAAGATTTTTGACAGGCAATATAGATATTAGTAGATATTTTTGTGCGATACATTCTGTATTAATATTTGACGTAAAATATAAATTGGTTCGCGTGACTCGAAAATTAAACAAAAAAAACTTTTTTTTGTAACAGTTAAAAGCTTTTAGAAAAGGAAGAGAAAATTGCTTTAGAAAGAAAGATATTGTACTACAATTGAACGAAACATCAAATGAATATCAATTGGTTTGATGTGTGGTTAAATGTGTCACATTGTATAGAGAGAGCGCGTGCATGGAAAAAACAATTAGCATTCACATTGGTAAACAACATTTCATCCTTAAGTAAAACGCAGCTGTAATTTTTAGTTTTAACTTTATTAAAAATAATGGAATTTAAAAATTACTAGATTGAAAAATTCTGATTAATAAATCAAAAAAGATTAAAGAATAATTAGAACTCACACAAATATATTACATTAGCTTATTAATAGGGTTTTGAAAATCGTTAGAAAAACTAGTGCAAAATCGTTTGTTAATCGTTAGAAAAAAGTCCTAAAATCGTTACAAAATTCGTTAGAAATTTTACTTACTAAATAAATTTAAAAAGGATTTATAGTTATTCAAACCCTAAAATATTTGATTGAAAACCTTACTGTTTAAAAAAAATAATTTAAAATAAAATCTATTTTACATCATACAGAAACTCATGATCATGATAGTAATCATTTTCAGAATTCACTTATTCTTAATAAATTAATCCATAACCTTCATCGAACGCGTTTAGTAAATTTTAAATGTAATTATTTTTGTACCAATCTATTAATTTATATAATGTTTAGTACATTTTAAGCTAAATTCCTTGAAATCGTTAGATATATTTAAAATCGTTAGTTTCGTTTAAAAATTTTGAAGTGGATTTAAGATATACAATGATTAATACGAAATTAAATATAGTTCGAATTAAGTATTTCTGTTAAAAAACTGAATCGTTAATTAACGATTTTCAAAGCCCTACTTATTAACAAAAGGTATAATTTTAACTTATGGTACACTTATTTAGTCAACTATGTATTAACCAAACAAAGTACAAGTGAAAAGAATTGAGAAATCACTTCAGCGATCACTTTCACTAGAAAAGTTAGGAAGCGATGCACTAATATACTGCGTTATCACTGTTTAACTTGCGTTTTGAATTCTGATGTGATTGCCGTTTGACGCATCGCTGCATTATCACAGACACGCATTTTCGCTGACCGCAGCGTATTATACAATTCTAGCATTACGCTGGATTAGATCCGATGAAACGCTAAAGTAAATATAACTTCTATATCTATATTCAATATATTTTGTTGTGAATATCAGAGATTTCGAGTAACAATACGGAGTTCAACAAACTTTTTTTTATTTCGCTCACTTTGGACTTTAAGGCAATGTATGTTAATTCTTCCTCCACATGCCTTTATAGTATGTCTTAAATTATTTTATTATGGTTTTGGTTTTGGTTAATCGAGCTTTTTTAACTAATTTTTGTTAAAGATTGTTTCTGACATAATAATTATGAATCTAACTATTGGTGAACAAAATTTAGTGAGAAAATAAATCATGTTTGATGAATGCGATGATAGAAGCGAATCATCACACAAAAAAAACAACCATAACAATAGCAAAGAAATAAAAAACAAACAAAAATTATTATATTTTTATTTCTAGCCTTGTTTCGTGATTCAAAACATTCAAAATAATATCTTTAATATCTTTTCGTGAATTTATGCTCAATGAGCGACATTATCGAAAAACAATTTTATTAGAAGATTGTTTCAAATTGCAACGTTATTAAATAAATAAATAAATTGATTGATTGACAAAAAATATAATTTCAACATTCAATTACTCCATTAACCGTAAGCTTCACTGCAATGGTTAGCTCTCTCAGGGCTCTTATACATATGCATCAAAAGGTCAGGTAGTCATCCTTGATATGGTCAGTAAACGTGTTTATGAAGGGTATCGCATTACACAAAGGTGTTAACAGTATTGGCCTTACAAAACGGCTCTTCTTTTGTGTCCCTATAAACCTTTGTATTGAAAAATGTTTGGCCAGTCATCCAAATGGACCAATAGATCATTCCGTCATATCCTAATTTTTTTGCTCGCATTTTGAGTTCCTTTAGTAAAATGCTTAACAGAAAGGAATGCAGCAAAAAAAAAGCTAAATCAGACTCATATGAACTAAAATGTGGCCATAAATGCGAGCTAAAATATGACGAATATCCGTCACGAATATTCTTCATGTTTGTGTGCCTTAAATCCACTTATGGGGAGAAGAGCCTCATATATACATATATTCAATTCATTTCTACTAAACTTATAATCCTTTTTGCAGCGATTTATTGTATTATACTTATAAATGTAATAATATATTCGCCAAAATCTCCGGAAACGGCATTCAATTGAGAAAAATATTTTTGCGGTACAATAAAAAAAGAAATAAGTTATACCTGTGTATTATAATTGCATTTAGAAAAGAGAGAGGAAAAAGATTATTGAAAGTAAAAATGCATAATGCAATCAATAATACGTTCATTCTTTGTGCATAAAATAATTTTCAGTATGAGTTGCGAATAAAATTGATCGCATGCTAGCAATCAATCACTTGTAGCAATAAGTGCTTTCATAAGTGAGAAATTATATATATTTCTCTATAGATTTTACATGCACCGCTGTTTAGCCTCTACATTATCTTATGCACCTATTTATTTATTAGGGAATTTTTATATTTTAATAGCTCATTACTCACTTCATTCAATACAGTTTAGCGTTTAGATGGCAACAAAAAAAATCTTCATTATGGCATAAATTAAAAATCGAAAAACTGCAGTCGAGTTTGTCGCGAATTGTTTGTTACGTTTAGAGAAAAGTGTTCAGAGACCCGAACCCGGAAATTTATATCGAGGTATCCCCTATTAATCTTTCCCTATTCGACAAACTATGCAGTGATGTCAGTTCGTTTTCAGTTTATATATCGACCTCTCGCCATGGAAGTCACATAAACGGAAATTGACACACGAATAGCACAACAATGTACAGTACAATGTAAGCATAAACTAGAAATAACAATAAGTCGTAAGCTGAAAGTAAAAAAAAAGTATATCACCTTTTAGTTTTTTACCATTTTGGGGTATAAAATGAAATGTTATTAATAATGTTAGCGCAATATCAATAAAAATGTAACAAAAATAATACAATCCATTATTTGGAAGCTATTATTGTTAGAAAAGGTTATTAATGGCACGGAACACTCTAATACCAGTTAATACTAAATTATAGTTGAACTGATTATTAAAGTGCCGGTAATTCGAAATTGCAGTAAAAAAAGATTTTAGATTTTTCTTTACACAAAACAGTAATGTATCGATTAATTGTTTTTTATACGATAATATTTATAGCAAGCAAGTATTGCCATTTTATTTTAAGTTTTTTAGCTAATGATAATTAAAAGCTAATTCTGTATATAAAAAGGGTTTAGAGTTATCACACCACGAAACTGAATACTAGAAACTTAAATATTTAAGAATAAACAGAAACTAAAATATTTAGATGGTTATATAAGCAACAAACAAGCATTGATAGCACGTAAATATCTGAGAGAACAAAACGAAGTAAAAGCATTTAACGTCTAAAGTTACTCTCAATTTGTCATACAATATGCTTTGCAGGTGTGAACCGGTGGGCAATGAATGCATCACAACAATGCCCAACGATCCCATTGAATGGACGAAGAACTGGCGTTACGAATGTCAAAGTAAACCCTGCGTGTAATTGATGCTGTCGTAAGTATTCAATTCGATAGCTAAAAATGGTAGCATTTTGGGGCTCATACCTAAAAAAGAAAGAATGGAAAGAATTGAAAGCTTGAAAGCACCCCCCGAGGGATACTCCCAGTATGACTGGATTGTGCTCTATGATCGCTACCAGTGACCCGTTTTATATTTAGCACCCATTTTAGGATACATATCACAATTATTTAATTAATTATTAAATAAATTTTAAAATTGATTGCATATGAAAATCTGTTTGCTCGAAATATTTAAAATTAATGGATAATTTAATGGATTGAGTATTTACAGTAATTGAATGACGCGCTTCAATAAGTAACTTTTTGCATATTAATTTTTAAGAAACATGTTATTTAATTCTTATATATTGTTGTAAATTATCGGTACCTTTATATTGGAGTTAATTATTAAAATAGAATTTAATTTCTATATATAAAAGCGCCAACAATAACAAAAATTTGTTGAGAAAATGCTGTACCGCTTAACGTGTTTCTTAAAAATTAAAATGCAATTATTGTATCTTTATCTGTTACTGCATAAACAGTTTGCTGATAGTCTTAATTAAATGATATTTACTGAAAATTAAATACTTCATCACTAATTATAGCAAAAATGTTCAAACTGACTAGTGAGTTTTTGTTGTCTGGGAGATTGAAGCTCATAAGTCAAGCTTTACACAAATTTAGCTAATAATTTGTTCAGTAATAAAAGAGTGAACAAAAATGACACATTAATTGAGAGCTCACTTTTTCATAAGTTAATATATACTTATGCAAACAAATATATTAGTTCTAAAACCCTTAATAGCAATATGATATATCCCTTTTTTAATATTACAAATCTTTGAAACTCCTTTACTAATATAAAACTGCGAACACCGGGAAGGGCAGACAAACGGAAGGTCAGACAGACATACTCAAATCCATAAGCTCGACTTTTATTTAAAAAAGTGAGCTAAAAAACTTTGGAATAAATATATAACACAATGAGCATAAAAACTCAAAAAGAAATCCGAGTCACAACAGAACGACTACGTATCCAATAATGGAAACAAACTATTAATTTTATGCATCGTTTGGCTAAAAACATACTTTATTTTAGATCGAAAATAAAAAAATAAAAACGGAAATAATATAAAACCACAGAAAAAAATATAAAACTAGCGATACATGCAATTCAGCAATAGATGAATAACTTAGTTATAAACATGTAAAAGAATATTATACGGCAAATCGATAAAATAAAATGCATAAACATATTATACGGTCGCTCTCACAAATGCGGCGATAAATGTTTAAAGAATAAATACTGAAAAACTTCTTTGCAGGTCATAACAGTGGCACCGATTACCGCGTATCCAAACATCGCTTTTGGTCCTTCTGTTTGTTGGGCGAAATAAAGCAATTAATTACTGATGTTAATTAAATTTTTAGTTAACGCACGAAACATTAAATCGATATGGAGTAGTGTTTTAACTCACTTCGTATGGAAATTAATGCGCCAGTTATTGCACCGCTAGTGATTGAATTGATTGAGTTATCGGTTTGAATTATGTAAATCAAACTACAATTAATGGTTGAGTATAGCGCTGACCAAAGCGCCAAATTCACGGCAATTGGAGACCTATTAGCTCTGACTGATGCTAAAGAACTGGACACACGTCGACCAAATCCGTTGGGAGAATCAACGAACCCATTGACCGAATGAACGATTGTTCCTCCGATCAGTCCTATGGTAAATCCAGCACCACATTCATCGAGGATCCGATGCGGGCATGGGATCGGTTTCGGGTGAAAATGCATCCGATAATTATAGATTAATGTTTATTTGTCCGCTTTTCCATTAATTACAGCATATCTCCCGGTTTTTAAATAGTCTTAATATTTTTTAATTAATTTAAACAGAGATTTATGCGCAAAAAAATACTGATAGAAACAAACTTATCGAAATTCTGTATTTGATGAACAAATCCTGTCATTTATTATGTAATACAGTATATATACACATTTACAGTTTTTCAAAATCGTATGTACTATACTGACAAAACACTTACCATTGTATTTCATTTTATACAGATTATGATTTTTGTTTCATTAAGCCATTGCATACAGCATAACAGAAACTTAAAAATACAAAACGATATTCAAATTAATTTTTAAAAAACGATCAACTTATCCAGTGATGTCAAATACATTGTAATGCGTAGATAAGTGGGGGGAAATTTTATAGCAAACTATGCTGTACTGTACTTGACACCTAAAAGTAAAGTTGTCATGAAAGAGTAAACATAATAATATGCAAAAATCAATGCAAACAAAAATTTTAAAAAATTTTCAACAATGATTTAACGCTATAATACTTTGATAAATATGGCAATAATCGTTTGCCAGTCTCTTTATCCGCTCGTTCTTCACAAGTGGTTAGGAAAACAAAATTTGAAGGACATTTAAACAATTTTAATAAGTCAGGAATTGCTCTCACACTCTCGCACCTAAAAGAGTCGGGTATTAAAAAAAAGTGTCAACAGAATATATATTTTTGAAAACTTTCAGGCAGTCAATACGCGGGTTCGGACGACACGCAGAGCTATATCAATGCGTTACCATTATTTGCATTTCTTTCGACACGGGCGTGAATTCACGGGGTTCTATATGTCCCATGTCATCGGTTACAATTGGATGATGAAATACGAGTTACTGTTGTTTTCAGAGCCATACGGGGGGAGAGGAGAATGAGAGCGTTTTTGGGAAAATATGGTCACACATCGGGCGCACAACTAAACAATTTGACTCATGAGGCGAATGCTTTTAATAACAGTTTTGACTTTTATTCTATATCTAATAGTTTTGAAGACCAGCCTATAATAATTGAGTTTACTTTTCATATTTATGAGTTTTGTAGTTTTCTGTTGACTTATGCTGGATATAACTGTAACTTTTACCAACTATTGCTAGTAACAGCTGAATTTTAAAATAGATGAATAATGATTGCAATTATCAGCGAAAACTTATCTCTATTAAATTTATTTAATAAGATAAGCCGTATCAGTTTTGGATGAAATTAGGCTCAATATTTGCGACATATAAAAAAGCTTAATGCGATATATTTTGAATATAATATCCGTTCAGAGCACTAGAAAAAAAACTGTTGGCTACTTTGTCCGGATTCACCCAACATTTGACTTGCGAACAAAAATGAAAACACCAAACAAAAAGAAATCGCAGCTTATGTGAAGCACACATATCGTCTCTCTATGGATAGTTTGCGTGCGTTTGACAATAACAACGGTAATCATTATTCATTTCACAGACATTTTAATATCAAAAAAGGAACTGTTAGGGCACAGAATAAATAGAACGCTATGTTCGACTTCGAAGAATGGAGAGCCAGAGACGAGAGGCAAAAAATGAGAGCGACTTTTTTTCATTTCATTTAACAATGGGTGCGAAAGTGGCACTTGATATTGGAGTGATATTCAGATGGTGGTCAACATTAAATGCGTGGCCCAATAGGAGAGCGCTTATCGTTTGACAGAAATGCGAACATTTGAGACAAACGGTCGAAAAAATATTGCTTCCATTCGTGATTAATGATTCACAGATTTAGAATTCGGATAATAGGATGTAAATACTTTTATATTATACATCTCATTCTTGTATTCAATATTGTTATATTGAATATTTTTGAAATACTTTAATATTAACACTAACTTTTATTATGTGTATGTGTGTGTTTGAATAATGTGCTACATTAGAATTGTAACTAATATTGCATATGAATAAGCATAGGTACTAAATATATTTAGGTATATAATATTTATTATGTATCTATTCAATTAGAATTCCTTTAATTACGGCAAATTAAAAGTTTCATTGAATTTTTTTTGTAAATTTTTTACAGAATAAAGTTTAGTAATAAGTAATGTTAATATTATATTTACAAAATATCATGTATTTTAGGCCAATATTTTACAATTACTATATATTCGGTCGATATTTTAGTGGCGAATTAAATTAACCGAAAAGCGAAACCCAAATTGAGTTATATATTTTTCGAAAACAATCCCTTAAATAATAGGGCAGCGATCGTATTCTCGGGAGCGAAACATCGCAACGTTCACAATAATATTGTAAGCGTAATATAAATGAACTGCTGATCATTTACAGCGAAAGTTAAGTGAGATTAATGATTGTTAGCGGTGTTTGATATTTTTGGAGCCCGTTTTTGCTACATTACGTCGCATTTCACTTTTCGGTATTGTTATTGCATTAAAACAGCTAAGGTCTTCGCGCATTGTCATCACCACCAGCATCACACCATATCCCTCCCCAAAGCCCCCATTGATATCAACACTACTGCCGTATAAGTTAACCATATCTACGCAAATCATTAATATATTTCTCTTACTCTCTTCTCGTATATATATATATGCCTAAAACATTTCATTTGATTTTATTATTAAACCATTTTCCCCCTTTTTTTCATTTGTTTGAACATTCTGAAAACTATATGCAAACTCAAGATAATAGTTACGAAATAATATATATGTATATATATTGCCTCATGAAAACTAAATTGACACATAAAAATTTCAATAACAAAAAAAAGACGTTAGTGAGAAAAAAAATAATTTATTATTATTGCTTAATTTAGTGGTTGAATGTTTTTAAATATAATAATAATCAACTAAAAATATGTGTCTTAAAAACTAACCGAAAAAAAGTGGTTGACTGTAGTGCGGGAAAGAAAACACTTTTCAGACAATATGTTTGATAAAAAGTTTTATATCATGCTTATGATTAATATAAATAGTTTCGTTTGCGGTGCACCCCTTTTTCTTTTAACACCAACAGTTGATGTGGAAAGATATGAATTTCATGGCATTTATTATTAATATTAACTGCGTTTTTCGTTCCGCACTTTAGGTCGTTATCGTCTTTATGTAATAGCAAAACATAAAAACTGGTACATAAAATAAAATGCACTTTTAATTAAATAATAGTTTTTCTCTTTAAACTGAATCTACAAACTCATCGGTTTCGTAAGTATTTTTATCCAAAAAAAATAATTGTCGTTTATAAAGAAAAGTTTTCTGGTTTTCAATTAAGTGTTACGGCATTATAAAGATTTATATATAATTTCGAAAACCGAAATTAGCTTTTTTAAATTAAAAATAAACCCGTTCGACCAAAAGATATGGGTTAACATTATTTTCGGCAAATTTGATATTATGATCAATGGCTTACAAGAAAATACGTATCCGGCACTGTAGGCCATAAGAAATGCGATATAATGCGCGATCATTTGCGATCACTGTTGGTCTAACACCCAAACACTAATATATAATTCTATTTGTGACCAAAAATGCTATTAAGATGGTTCGAGATATGATATGAATGAAAGGGAGTATAATGCGTTTTTCCGGAGCTTAAGTAAATGACCAGAAATATCATTACAACACTGGTAGTTGTTATAAACGATAAATGGCCGTAAATGACCAAAATATCGTCCAAATGACCAAAACAAGAAGTGCTTCAACTAAGTAACCGGTTAATGAAATCATAGAAAAATTAACAATAAAAATAATGATCGAAAAGATGTTGAACCTTAAGATAACTATTTAAATGAAAAGTATTGCATGCAATAAAATACTCTGATGCGTACAATTTGTCGATAATGTTTTTTATTTTTAAAATTGAAAGTACTTATGCGATTAAAATGCAATTTTATCTTCTCTACAATTAATAACACAAATCAGGTAGTAATTCAATTTACTTTTAACGCGATTCAATGGCGTTCAATCGAATGGTAAATTTATACAAATCAAAAACAAAACGCAAACCGAAACCACGAGAGTTCAGTGGGAAAAATATATTGAGGTTTTTGTGGCGATTTTTGCGATCGTGATTGCGATTATATCGCAATATTTGGTGTAAAGGGAAATCAACTTGTCGTTAGATAATGAATCGTTTATGACTGATGTGCTCCTTTAGCTTAGTATAGCATACGTGGATAACGAGTTTGGCCGATACTAAAATGGATATATAAATATCAGTTTTTGCGCACACAATCCTATCATTTGATTATGTGTGCCATAATAAATGGCACATTAGATTACTCATTATTATTTCGATGAGAAAAACCACTTTCGAAGTAAATGGATTTGTGCTCGACTACAATGTGCGCGTAAACAACCATTCATAGTCGACAACTCAAATCGATTATCAATTTTTTTATATTTAACATTATTTGGTCGGTTTTAAATGCAATTTTAGCAAAACCAAAAATATTCCCAAAACGAAGCATATCAAAGCTAAATTTAACTAAAACTTGGATTAAAGGAAATTAATCCCAATCAACGTAATAGTTTAAACGGAGCGTATAAATATTTTGCTCGCTAAGTTTGCATAGTTTTAGTTTGAACAAACTTAATTTTAGTAAACAAATATTTTATAATCTATGGTGTTGTGTGTAACATGCGATTTCGTTTGCTTTATTTAATAAACATAGACTAATATTATTACATATAAATCTAACGAAAATATCCTCATATCTACATAAATACGATATCATCATAAATTTATCTCCCGATAAATAGTATAATATCAAATGGTTGTAAATCATTCTTAAACATTTACGCGAAGATAACCATTAATCTTTGCATTCCCAAAATACGCATATTGTTTATTTTTGTTTAAGACAATTAATATCGAAAGTAAATCATTAGCGAGTCTCAGTCGAGTTGGATGCACTCAAACGTGTAATCCTATATCTAAGTTAAATAATTTATCCGTCAAATTATTCATAAGAACTTAGCAAGAAAATTAGCTTCAAAATTATGGTTTATTCTAAGAAATTATATCAATGTAAATCATGAATCCGTGTTCAATAACTTCTATAAGACAAAAACATCGTTGTTTCTATAAAAATAGCCACATTAGTGAAACAACTGATAACCGTTAGACTAGGGTAACATTTTTTTGGTGTGCGATCATAGACGGTTTATTTTAAGAACGGACTTGACATTTTCGTTTTGAATTTACATCGATTAAATCACAAAAACACTGGAGCACACAAAACTCATTATTTTGAAATTTTATTTTAGAATCGATTATTGCTACAGTAAATTACATATTCATAAATATAAATATTAAACAAGCTATAAGAAAAAAGTAATTTTTGATTTATTTATCCAAATATCTAATCTATAATACTACTCACTATCTAAGACTTATAAAATGTATTTCCTATGCCGTTCAGTACGCTAACGAATAAATCAAACAGCGATAGTGAAGAACTCTAACGTTAAAATAACATAATAAAAATAAAGTGATTATTAGCAATGATGTAGAAAATATGCTTCTGATTCGTGAGATAGAAACTCATACTTATTATAATTAATAATAATTAACTGATAATTAGCATATTAAGCATATGAAAAATTAACTTTTGTTAAGATGTTGTTGATCATGCGATCACAGCCAATATGACATATATTCTTCTGTAATTTCCCATATTATTATCAGACAAAAATAAAAGTACGGTATAAAAAATTTACAGTTACACTTATTTAGATTGCTTTTCTCTTCAATGTATCGAATGCCTCGAGTTTTCGATAGAATTAACAAAATTTACAATAGTATTGGAATTACAGTAAGTTTACTAAATCATCAAAAACATACATTAGAGTATAATCAAAAATATATATTTAATTAACATATTTATTACACTATTATAAGGTTATACGGTAACCATTCTACGCATTACTGTATTTAAAAAATAATCGAAAACATAGCTGGGGTTTGATGCGAGAATATCCTCAGAGAAGATCATCAAAAGTGGTGCCATTATATCCCATTTCAGCCTTATTAACGTCAGAATACCTGATATAAAGCCTATCACCAGGAATTCCGAGTGATTTCTGAATGTAAGGATAGATCGCTTTCGAGTGCTTCTTATTTAAATCGCGTCCCAATTGACCGATACTTTCGAGCACAGCTGTTCCGCATGGAGTGTCAGCATCACCGCCTAAATTATTAAATATTTAGTTATCTGTTACAATAATTGTACGTTTAAATCATTTCCTCATAGATTTAGTTATTGAAATTCTTAAAAAAAAATATTTTGTTTTATAAAAAAAAGATTTAACATAAAAAGTTAAATCATAAATAATTTTATTAATTAGTTTATGGGCGCAACTCTAATGAGTTAGTGGTGGAAAAATTGATAATGGATTAATGGTTACCCCAATTCATTAATCGATCGCCGATCACATTCACCACAACATACGATTTCGGTTTCGACAGTGTTTTGGCCAACAAATCAACTAAACCGCTAAGAAAATCGGCAGAAATCTGAGCCGACTTTACGTTTGTGTATAAAGTAAATGATGGCATGATTTGCGAAGATTTGTGTGCAAAATTGTCTCGAATATAAGAATATGAGATATTACAGAAAAACTGAAACGTTATTCAGATAACGAAAGTAAAAATAACTTTTAATTTTAAACAAGTTGTAATAAACAAAACAACTTATGGTATAAACGTATTTTGTGTTCAGTTTACCATAAGGTCTCTACATTTTTACGAAACCACAACTAATGCTTTCGGGCAACAATTTTTAGAGTTTTTGG
>JAQIXJ010001580.1:0-19835 GCA_034700185.1 Phthiracarus laevigatus | reverse complement strand
TAATCCTGAATTTTACACTTTTTTCCTTTTTCCTTCCTGAATTTACCTTGTTTTTAGTCCTGAATTTTTCGTCTCTAGTTATTACTTTAAGTTTTCTTTAGTAACAGATAATTGATAAATTTTTTCAACTTTTTTGTTTAATATGCAAACAAGATATTTTGATTATTATGAGCAAAACTACTTTTTAAATTAAGATTAATCCCATTCAAACTATTTTTAAAGTTTTTAAAACATCATAATCATCTTTATCTAGAAAAACATAACATTTAAAATAATAATCAAAAGTTAATTAATTAGAAATTTTATATGAAGGTACAATAACATACATAGACTAATGTAATAATTAAGTTAATAAATATTAGTTTGTAAATTTATTTTTAACATTTATGAATAGTTAGATTCTAAACTACTATGCTACTAAATTAAATTTAAATTGCGATTATCATTAAACGCATATGCATAATTTTCAATAGATCATAATAACTGATGTTGCAAAATATTTAACACAATTTTGTTAATATAAATTAAAAATTAGAATTTATGAAAAATCATTTACACTTCAAAGCTTAAAAGTTCTTTTATTCATTTATTAAATAACATAAATGACTAAAATTGAAGTAAAAGTAAGTAAGGTAATTTGTTTAACTTTACTCGGTTTAAAATCCTAAGATATTATTAAGGAAAGGATGTTAAATAAAATATATTTCTAAGGAACAAGTTTATTTAACAAGAACAGCTTTTTAAAAGTTAACAAAGGAAAAACAAAAATACTTAAATATCTTAAATTGTTTTATTGTTTTAAACTGTTGATTTTTTAGATTTTATAATACTCTCTTGAAATTATATTTATTACAAGGTGAATAAATTTGAACTAATATTTTAAAACAAATTAAATGCTTTTAGAAAGAAATTGCCAATTTTAAGAAAAATAATAATCAAGAAGTCTGGAGAACAATAGATTTAAAGTGAACATTTTATAATATGTATTCTTGTTTTTGAAATAGTTACTAATAATGTCAAAAATAATTAATTAGACATTAAATTATTTCGTTTTTGAATTATAACTAAGAATAATATTGATTATTTTAAAGGAATTAAACAGATTATTGGATTAACAAAATTTTATTTACATTTTTTTTATAATGTTTGTTTGAGCAAAAATCTTTAATCTTTTATATTTATTTAAAATTTAAAAGTTTATTTGAAAACTTCGAGGAACCAATAACATTATTAACCAAAAAAACACATTATTTATAATTTTTTTAAAACGGACACATTTCTTTATCATAATTCTTGTTAAAAATATTCTTATATTTCAAAGAATAACCTTAAAATGGTGAAATAAATATGTTAGTTTGTTACACATCCCGTGAATTCAGCAACTAGTAAATTAGCGACAAACCTCTCACAAAAAATATTTCACTTAGTTATATTCCCATTTCTATTTCCGTAAAATCCATTGATGTAAGTAAAAGAATTTTTTTGAAATGTTTAAATTTTTAATAAAGCAAGTTTGAAAATAAATATGTTCGGTTTAAATTGAAATACTAATCAATATTATTAAGTAAAAGTTACATTTATAAGCATACGATTTCTTGAATTTAAATTTTTTTCTTAACTACTATTCAAATCATTAAAACCTAAATAAAGTAATATTTACAACTTTTTAACTCATTTTAAAATAGTCATCTATTAGATTAGACATGTCTGTAAGTGTTTTTTGGACATCTGTATCCTTTTTAAGATATCAGAACTTTGGCAAAAATTAACAAAAAAAAAATGGTTAAAATTGTGCCAAAACTGTGTCAAAAATGACTAAAAATGTGACAAAACTGGCTTAAACATGGGCCTAACATTTCTTAATTTCAGCTAAAAATAACTTAAAATCGAGAAAATTAGGCTTTAACATGGTCAAAATAGTGCTTTAACTAGATTTAAAATGACTGAAATTCGGCAAAAATGGTCTAAATAGGGCAAAAAAGAGCTTTAATTAAGTTAAAAATGACTAAAAACTGTGTTAAATTGGTAAAAGCTAACACAAACTAGTTTAAAATAGTTAATAACGGGCAAATATGAATATATTTTTGTCTTACTAATTATACTTATGCACAGTATGACACGAGCCTAATTATCTCTATTATACCAGGCTTGATGTTATCTCGTTGATAGCTAAACTAAAAAAAATAAATATATCCTTAACACTCACTGAAGAACAACTCACAACAAGGTTTTAACATGTGAAATATTTATCTTAACAATATTAAATAAATTGAAATCAATACTTTAAACCATCAATAGATTTAAAATCAGACATTTCATTCTTGTTAAATTACATAAAGTTCAGTAATTTTTTATTGAATTTCATAAGTTAAATCATATATTTTCGTAATATAGTAAATCGCTTTTAAATAATAAAGCTAACTTTATAACAATAACAAAATGGGTAGTTTTTTTAGCTCAATAAAAGCTTAATTAAAAATCCTAAATTCACACATTAATTATTTAAAAAATATAATAATTTTTATTATCAAGAAAGTTTTAAAACATTTTATTAATGTTAGATCAAATTTTTGCAATCTATTATTTTATTACTTTATAGTGTTTTATTGTTTTCAGCTTTGATTAGTTAAAATTTTTAATTTGTTGAAAAACTAATAAATTCGAAGTAAAAAGTATTTTATAACAAATAATTTACATCCGTATTATACTCATGACTTATAAACCGTGAGTCTAAAGTTAACAAAATTTTGAGGACAAAAATTTTTAATTATTAAAAGCAAATGTTTCGAAATAAACTTTCGAAACAAATGTTGCAATGAGACAAACATCATACAATGATATATATTGGCGTGTTATATAAGCGTCTGTGGCTTTAATAAAAATTTACTATATATAATAAGAAGATACATACTCTGAAACAAAAAGCCAATTTCAGAGTTTATCTTTTCGCAAAGAATCAAAATTTTCAAGGAAACTTAAATTAAAAACTTTAACGGGCTTCAATAAAACATCGTTAAGCCATTCATAATTTCCAATTATATTATTAAACGCTAATTTTGGGATTTTTATTATAACAGTAACAATTGTTTGTTCTAATTTTGTAGTGCTTAAAACCTATTTAATCTTTTCCATTAGTATGCACTGACAATTGATTAAGTTATCAATATATCGTTGTTGTTTACTTGTTAAAACAAGACAAAATATTTATGATAAGATTTATGTTTCATTATGTAACTCAGAATCGTAGCAGTAAAATCATTTTAATCATTTTAAGAGATATAAGATATAAACTAGTAAATACTTAGTTAATATGTAAAACAAACTGTCATTTTTGTTACCCGTTAAATAATATAATAAACAAAACCACAACAATAATAAAATTTCGTAAACTTTCTAAGTTGTCTGTTTTTTATCGTCATAAAAAATTGATTTAAACATTAAATAAATATGATATTTATAAGAAATGCTATTATTTTTTTTAATTTATTAAATTTTAACATTTTGTTTTACAAAATTTCTAAGAAAAGTTTCATTAATATGTCTAAAATTTATTTATTTTTTCAAACAAAAAAATTAATCTTATGTTTCTAAGGCATTTTAATTACGATTATAATAATTGTGTACTTTTTTTCTCATGTAAAACAAACGTCAAATGTAATTATAACGAATAGCTTAAAGATTTCAAAATTCTTTTTTTACTTTCAAAACGATATGTTTTTTTAAAATTAAAAGTAGTTTTTAAAAATTTACAGTAATGCAATAAATTTTATAATAGTTCAACAACAATATGTTTTACTTGATTTTTATGCTTTTTGTGGTAGTACGAGGTCTCAGCCCGTGCTTCGGACGGACAATTCTTATTTTTATAAATTGTTTATGTATAAATTTTCCATTAGTGGGTTACCACCCCTAAAGTGATCCCTTATTTAACTCTATTTTTTGAGCTTAGTTAAATGATAAAGGTTGGGAAATCATTAAAAATTTATTTTTACCCCTTGATTAAAAGTGTGCGCGCTACCTTTATACCCCTTAATAGCAATCCTCTTATTAATCTAAATTCATTTATATAGGTAATGAGGAGGTGGCAGATCATAGAGAGCCCTTATAATGCTATTGAAATCGTTTTAACACCCCATTTTTTAAGGGGGTCCCACCACCTCGAAATCTCATGACTAACACTCCTCTTTTTAAGTTGAATCTAACGATATATGGGTCGAGGAGTGCAGCTACCAGGGAGGCGCTTATAAAGTGATACACACACACAACTTTGAAATATGTTTATATGAAATTTATTAGATGAAAGATTATAAAGTGATAAAATATTTTGAATAACATTCTATATAAACTTTCTCTACATTTTAGTTTTACAACGCTAAAAACATAAGAAAAAATTCCATTAGAAATTGGTTTGCCTCAAAAAAATGAGAATAATAGATTGTTTAAGCTGATGGGTTTTCCCTTCTTTTTTTCAGAAATACGCACTAAATTTAATCATAGAGATAAAGTTTTTGTTTATTTACTTGTACTTTGGTTAAAACTTATTCATTATTAAAAGAAATCAATTGAAATGCCAAATGCATTATAAACATCCTAATTTTTAAAAAGATTGTGGATAAACGGACTATTTTACCTCGATAAAACCATAAAGTCCACTATATTTTACATAAATAAGCAATTTATTTAACGTTTCATCATTTTTTAAATAGTTTCATCCTTGTAAAGTAGCTTGTTTTTGTCAAAACTAAGCTAAAACTAATTTATATATATATAACATGTACATTATTAGTAGGGCGTTGAAAATCGTTAATTAACGATTTCATTAAAATGTTATATTTTCATTTTAAAACAAGTTTATATGAAATCTAGAACCAAAATAAATAAAAATAAAGTAAGCGAATTAAACGATTCAAACGATTTTAAAAATATCAAACGAATATAAAAATTTATAACGATTTCAATTTTTTGTAAAAATATTTGTTTAAATAAATAAATTTTGGGTTATGAAAAGCTGCATATACCATTAAAATCCATATCTGATTTTTTTCACTTAAGATGATGTCAGCTTAACTGAAAAAAGTCTTAATGTGAAGTTCGTCCCTTAGTTTCCGCCGACATTAAAAGACATTTTTCGAATTATAATGCATTATTAAGAGACAATAGAAGAACATTTAGTTAGGATAACATAAAGAATTTTACACAATTGTTCATAAAAACTAATATAGTAACTAAAATTAAAAATTTTTCAAACGATTTATCAAATGATTTTAAGCCTTTTATTAAACGATTAACAAACGATTTTGTACCCTTTTTTCTAACGATTTTCAACGCCCTAAATATTAGTTATGTTGAACTTAATAATAAAATTAAGTGGATCAATAATATAAAGAACTATTTTTTGTCAAAAGAACAGTTTAGTACTTGTATAATAATGTATATGCTTCTGCTTAATTTTTAAAATCCAAACTGCCTTATTTATTGATAAAACCTTGCCAAACAACTTATTAATAAATATGAATTTTTTCGACACATTTTAAAAGTGTAAAATAAAATAGTTTTTCAAAAAGGATTGTTTTTAGTTTTAAACTAAAATGAAGAGCTGTCATTAGTTTTAAATAATTTTTAAATGTAAAACTTTTGCTATAATTTGAATTTTTATTTTATCACTGTGACTTAAAAAAAAAATACTGACAAGCGTATAAGTTTAATATGTAATAACAAAGATTTGCAACGCTTCGCAGACAAAGTACCTGTTTTTAGCTCACTTTGAAAAAGTTAGCTAATGGATTTGAGATTTCGGTAACGATGTGCGTGTGTATAAACACTCTAAATAAAATATTTAGATCTTAACTCTTATAAAAGATTTTTACAATTTTCTTACACTAATAAAAGGATTTAACAAACTTTTTATGCTAATAAATTGTTTTTATGACCAAAAAGCAAATAATAGTGTCAAAAATACTAAAAAATAGGTAAAAATAACTTAAAAATAATCTAAATTATACAATAAAGAACAAAAGTTGGGTTAAAAATTTAGTGTCATGCTGTTTTTTTTGCTTGAAAATAGTGCATATACGGGTTATCAAATTTTTTAAAATTTAAACCCTCTATCGTTATCTGACATTATCTGTATTTTTCTGACTTTGTTACTAATGTTATCCAACTATATATATTAAAAGTCATATTTAGCGCATTACCTATGTTCATTATTGTTTTATTTAACCTATGATTACATTTAGCCTCAGATTATAATCAATAAAATTAAAATTTTATTAAAACAAAATAATTGCAATTGATTTACAAACTAATTAAAAAAGTGTTTATTTTTATAATTTAATATAAAAGTTTCCAAGTATTTAAAATTTAAAGATTAACTTGCTATCAATGTTACAAACTTTTTAAAGATTGTTTGTTATTTATGACAATATAGTTCAATTAATTTTGTAACCGTGTTCGGTTTCTATTTCAAGATTTGACGGGATTTTTGTATTTAAAAACGTATTAACTATATTTTCTCTTTTAGATGATATAAAAATATAATGGTAATTAATTTTAGGCCATTTTCTAGCTAATTCGATCAATATCTTTGTTGTTTCAATTGTTATTTGTCTACTTTCTCCAAGAACAAACAAAGCCAATTTTGAACAAAGTTCAATTAATGTGCATACACCCGAATCAGTTATATCTGAGTTGCCATAAATTTCTAATCGTCTTAAGTTGTCGAGTTTTCCCAAGCATTTTAACGTTAAATCAGTTATATTTTTGTTGTATGCTGTTATAATAATCCATTCCAGTTTAGGCAAATAAGTTTCAATATCATTAAATGTATATTCATTAATTGGATAAAAATTTATACGTAAACGAGACAAATGTCTGCAATTTTTTAATAAATTGCTCAAATTTAATTTAATTTTTTTTGCGCTAGTGATTTTAGTAAAATCTTTGATTTCAAGTGACAAGAATGTTAGATTTGAACACTTGTTGAATGAATTCAAAAACATAGTATAAAAACCAAAATCTTTGGTTTTGTTATAAAATGATATGCATAACTTAAAATGAGTTAATTGATTCAAATTATTCACTAAAATAAAAGCGTTTTTAGTAAAAACGTGATAATCGGCGCCAGAAATATCAAGAGTTAGATTATGTAAGTTAGTTAATAGTGACAATTGTTGAAATAACTTATCAATATTTCCAACAAGGGCGTCAAAATGTATTTTTAAAGTATTTATAGTGGTTTTATATCTTTTAACAAAATATTCCACTAATTCAGATTTTTCAAAATCGCTTCCTTTAAATTCTTTCAACTTCGGCACCCTTACTACTTCGTCAGTAATTAACTGTTGTAAATCTATGTTTTTCACGGACAAACAATTATTGCTGTATTTCAAAAGTGTATCGTTAATAATATTTTTGTCATAAAAATGTCCTTTATATTTAATTTTTTTTAAAGTTTTGCCTAATTTTTTGCAAAAATAATTCCATTCAATAGTAGATATTTTGGTTAAGTTATGTGATCCAAAACTATAGTCAAGAGATTGCAAACTATGGCAATTGTCTGCTAAAATACGAAGTAATTGATTATCAGTTATTGAATTACATTTATTAAAATCAATTTCAATGTTTATATGAGTTAGTCGAGTACACTTTTCAAGTAGACGTTGGATTACCGTGATTCCATTTAAATCGGGCGCATCGCAATAGGTATAATAAGTCATTAATTTATTTCCAAAACATTTGTAACAGTTATTACGACATTTTATACCATAGAATTCTTCGTCATCGAATTTTAGACTAAATTGTCTAGAATATATAACACGTTTCCATTGTTTCGAAACGCATTCTAAACGCAATTTGTCAACTAGATTCAAATATTGTAACAATTCTTCTATTAAATCATCGCAGAACCGATAAAATGAATTGCGATTATAACCATATTTTATTATTTCTGTCATTCTTTATTTAAACTAAGAAACAAGTTCTCAATAGATTCAAACTTATTACATCCAATTAAAATCAGCAATTGAAATATTATCTTGAAATGCAAAACTCGAAATAAACAAGTTATAAAACGTGCGTATATTCCTAAAACGTTATGACGCATGACAAAAAACTTATGATTATTTATGATTCGCAAATCAAATCGAGTTATATTGTTGTTGTTTAAATTACGTATAATAAAGAGCTAAATATTTATCAAGTTATCATTAAATATATACTTATTTAATTCATGATAAGTTTTTAATTAACTCGTCCACGTGTAGTTTACTTATCAAAATGCTAAATACCAATAATTGCTGTTGTAATTTGTTTTGTTTTTAGATATAAAATTCATAAAGCATTAAAGACAATTAATTGATTGTTTATGTTATATCTGAAAAAACACAAATCTTGGAAAAACTAATTTCTTAATGCCACTGAATTATTATTTTGTTATAAAATGAACAGATAATAAATAGTTTTAAATAGAAAAAACATATTGATAATTATTACACTCCCATGAATATTTTACGTTTATTTTTAGTTTCGAATCTATTTATTAACTTAATCATCAATTAAGGATGTAAAATGCATATATTTGTACATGTATTAAAAGTTGTGTCTAAATGTTAAAAAAATATTCTTCGATTTTTTAAAACTACATTTTCTTAGTTTAACTAATGAATACAAATAAATTATATCATTTCATTTCCAAAATAATAAAAAACAAAATCTTTATATTTAATTCCAAAGCCCTATTGTATGCGCTTTTATTATGGCCAAACGTTAATATATACGATGACTACATAAGCAGAAAAGTTATACGGAATACACTGAGAGATTCGGGAAAACTAAAGAAATTTTCAAATAAATTAGTTTAAGGGAGGATTTGGTGGCTTGAAAGTACAGAAAGTATAACTCCATGCTGGATTTTGTAGAAATTTGGGCAATATAATGGGCACTTGCTATTCACAACTGCTGTTTGTCTAACGTGTAAGAAAAGTATTTAGCTTTTCGAGCCCACTAGTAATAATTTATTGCGTTAGGTTTAAAAATCTATTGCTGTTTTATCTTAAACAATAGGGATTTTTTATACAATAAAAAACAATTAAAAAGAAAATAAACAATCAAAATCGTTTTAACTCAAGTTTTCTAATACAATTCCTTGAAATTATTACAAAACATGAAGTAAGACATGGCCACAATGCTGTACCTTGTAAATACCGTTGTGATTTTTTTGTAGTTATTTAAAGCGTCCACGAAGTTTTTAAACATTTAATTACGTCATTCAAATTATAAATTTATTATTTGTAATAATAGTTATCATGTATTTTTTATTTAGTTAATGATTAATAAATCATATATATTTTTTTGTGTATGAATTACAATTATTCGATTAATTAAAACATCTGTTTAGCTTAACAATTAGTTTTTAAATCGAATATGTTTCAATGTCCAGATTTGATGGGAAATTTATATTCTCCAAAACTTTTAATAAATTTTTTCTTTTAGATCTTTTGAATACATAATGAATATAGATTTTTGGTCGTTTTCTTGCTATTTCAACCAACTTTGTACATGTTTTACTAGTAATATGTGTACTTTCTTCAAGAACAAATAAAGTCAATTGTTGACATATTTCAATTAATTCGCATACTCCCAAATCCGTAATATCTGAGTTTCCAAAAACTTCTAATCGTCTCATATGATTAAGTTTTGACAAGAATTTTAAAGATGAATCATTTATATTTTTATTGTACGCTGAAATAATTATTATTTTCAAATTAGGCAAATAATTTTCGATATCAGAAAATAAATACTCATCAATTGGATAGAAATCTATACGTAAATGAGACAACTGAGTTAAACTTTTCAATATCAATCCCAAATTAATTTTAATATCTTTAGCGAAAGATTTTTCAGAAAAATCTTGAATTTTAAGAGACAAGTATGTTAACTGCGAACATTTGTTGAATGAATTCATAAATTTGGTATAGAAACATAAATCATTGGGTTTGTTATAAAATGATAAATACAAAATTAAATGAGTTAAATGATGCCAATTTTTTATTAAATTAAATGGATTTTCATTAAAAATCTGATAGTCGACTGCAGATATGTCCAGATTAAGATAGTTTAATTTATATAAAAGTGACAATTGTTCGAATAAGTTAATAACATTACCAACATTGGCGTTAAAAATAATTTTTAAAGTAATTAATGTGTTTTTGTATCTTTCAACAAAGAATCTTAATAAGTCAGGTCTTTCAAAGTCGAATCCTTTATATTGTTGCAATTTTGGAACCGTTACTAGTTCCTTAGTAATTAATTGTTTTAAACTTATATTTTTTACAGACAAGCAGTTATCGCAGTATTTCAAAAGTGTGTTATTTAATATTTGATTGTTATATAAAGCTCCATTACAATTGATTTTTATTAAATTTTTTCCTCGTTTAGCACAAAAGTAATTCCACTCATGAGGAAAATTATAAGGGAGTTTATATGATCCAAAACTATAGTCGAGTTTTTGCATATTATGGCAATTGTCGGCTATAATATGAATTAATTGATTATATTCCTTAAAATTCCGTTCATTAAAATCCAATCCAATATGTATATGAGTAATTCTCGTACACTTTTTAAGTAGTCGCTGGATAACGTTGACAATTTTTAATTCGCATACATCGCTGCAGTTATGTATATAATATGCAGTTTGTTTGTTTTCGAAATCTTTGGAACTATTGTTGTCACATATTATAAAATATGGAAAGTCGACTTCGATCTTCAATTCAAATTGCCTTGAATAGATAACACGTTTCCATTGTTTGGAGACGCACTCTAAACGTAATTTGTCTATTAGATTCAAATATTTTAGTAACTCTTCTTTTAAGTCATCGCAAAACCGATCAAAACTATTGCGTTTATATTCAATCTTTAATAAGTCGTTCATTTTTAGAATAACGTACAAGAAAAGGCTTAAAAAATTTAAGTCATTGTTTTAATTCAAAGGTTTCTAAGTTGCAAAATATATTGTATTTATTATGAAGCTTTTAAGACTAACGGTGATACTAATGTTCTAATAATTTTAGATCAGTTGACCAAAAAGTTTCACTAACATATAGAATTTGGCCAATAGAAAAATCTTAGCTGTTTCATTTGTCATGTATAACTGCTGTCTTGTGATGTAAATGCATATTTTTTAAAACTAAATTAATTATTAATATGAACGAAACATTCATAAATAGCTCACTTTTTCAAAGGTACATGAATACAATGGTGATAAATAAAACAGTTTTCAATATCTCAAAGCGCTGTGTTAATAAAGTATTTAAGTTAATTCTTTTTGTTAATATAGACTGCGGACACAGCGACTGGCGAACAGACTGACAGATTTTGTTAATTCCATATGCTCCGGTTTTTTTTAAAAGTGAGCAAAAAAATTTCTAATTAAACCAGTATATTACAAAGTTTGTTATAAATTTATCATATAATTTTAATGCAAGCGTAGTAATAATAAATAAAATCCTTACATTTATAGAGATCTCATTTTTATTATTGGTTAATCATATATTTATCATATGAACATAAGTTTTTCATCCAAGACAGATAAGATCAAGTATAATGATCTTTAAAAGCCGTTTATTAATATTGCTGCGAACACATTGACATACAGCAATTTTTTATTCCTGAAGCTAGAACTTAACTAAAATTGAGAGCTTAAAAGCTAAAAATTATAATTTCAGTATAAGTATCGTTCATATAGTAATAAGTATATATTAAGATTAACTGAATACGATGAACTTGTCAATAAAGGGAGACAATCATTTTTATTCATTGAAAAAAGTTTATTAATCTGAATAAAGCCAATATATTTTAGAATTTTTATTTTTGATATTATGTTATCAAACGCAAACAATAGTATTCAAATTAAAAACAATATATTTTTTATTTGACTTACAAAATTTTGATCAATGGATATGTGTATATCTGTCTGTCTGTACCTTCTGGTTTCTGTATTGCAATAGATATGTTAATTTAGAACTTTTTGTTTACTTAATAAATTGAATAAACAACTTGTTATTTTTGTTTAAGTAATTTTTACTAAAAATAAAAAAAAATCAGAAACAATACTTGATTAAAAATTTTAAAAAATTTATCAAAATAGGTTAAAAATTGTAGAAATTCGGTAAAATCAGCGAATCTTTAAGTCAAACTAAACAAAAATAAAGTACAATTAGGAAAATCACGCAAAATTAGTTGAACATCTAAATAATATTTAATTTTTGTTAATCATCAATTAAAATAAAAATGATAGGCGACTTTAACGTTTTTGTTACCAATTTTTTATGACCGAACTTGAAGATAATTTTTTAGCTCACTTTTTTGAAAAAGGAAAGCTTATGCTTTTGACACTGTCCGTCTGTCCATCTGTACGTCTTTCTGTCCGCACTAGTTCGACCATAGGATTTAGCACGTGTTTTAAACAAGTTTTTTTTACATTAATAACTTATTAGCTAAGATCAAACTACTAAAATGTGAGCTCTCTATGATTGTGTCCTTCTTGTTTTCTTTTTCTACTGTTTATTCTCTTAAATATAAAATTCAAAATGTAAAATTTAGTTAAATATATTGACACAATATATATTTCCAACGTTTTTTATTACAATGGTTTAATGGCCTTTACTTAACAAATAAAACCTTGAAAATAAATCCAAAAATACCTTTTAAATGTGACTTACACTTTTTAAAACAGAAAAAATATATACTAATTTTAAACTTTAAATATTGCTATAATAAATTAAATTTTGTATTAGCAAATAAACATTTCTAAATTAAACATAAACTTTAACAAAAAAATTATTAAAAATCAGCTCAGGTATTTATTGGTTTATAAAACTTATAAAGAAATAACAACTTATT
Source organism: Phthiracarus laevigatus (assembly GCA_034700185.1). Classification (NCBI taxonomy): domain Eukaryota; kingdom Metazoa; phylum Arthropoda; class Arachnida; order Sarcoptiformes; family Phthiracaridae; genus Phthiracarus; species Phthiracarus laevigatus. Next base: position 6,938 of record JAQIXJ010001580.1, on the reverse strand, counting down.
TTTCTATCAACTACCATTCAACAATTAATCTAAGAACATAATTATTAAAAAATTATAAACAGTACATTAATATCGAAGGTTTTGAACGCTTGTTTTAAATTGCAAATATTTTTATAAAAATCAAATTTTAAAATGTTTTTTTTTAAATAATCTAATTCATTTTCTGTAAAAATCCAATGATTTAACTATATCTTCACTAATCGTAAACAAATTATTTATTACTGATAAAGCACTTTCTTAAACCACACACCCAGTACGTACACATGGTGTAAAAAAGTACACAAGTAGTAAGTACGCAAAGCGCAAAGTGGTAAATAATTGCTACATCTTAAACGGTTACCAATATTATCTAAACAAATAAAACTCTAAAACCACATAAAAATTGATTTTATTCCCTTTATTGATAATATCTTAATGTATTTATTAGCTAGAGTTATGTTTGAGAGTTTTATGCATATTAACATCGAAATTATTCAAAGTTAACAAATAGAGTATAATCACTGAGTTTTTCATTTTAGTTTGAACAACTTATGATTATAACTTAGCTATTTTAATAATGAAACCTGGAAAGTCGCATAACTTACTTTTTATAAGATTTTGACTTGTTAAATCCTGTTAACAAAACATTTAAATCTTAAAAATTCGACAGTTTAAAGCAGTGTTGTTTAACTTTCAAAACTTAATTTAGCTTTTCTTGAATTTTGTTTTTGAGTTTTATAATAATATAGACTGAATTGCTTTTTGTTTTTGTTTTATTTTTAGTTTACTTGTATTTAACTTTTGCATTTATTTGAAGTAATAATTGTGCTTGTATTTTGTTTAAGCTTTCATTAGAATTTGTAATTTTGCTTGTAATTTGTATGAAGCAAAAGTGAATTTAATATATTTGTTTTAATTTTTTTTAAATGCGACTATGTTCTTTTACAAAATAGTAGTCAAATTATTTTGGCATAATTGTTATCATTTGGATTTTGCTATCGCTTTTAAGAACTATTTTCATTTCGCTTGTGTTTTAATTTTATTTAAAACAAAAGTAAAAGTCGATAATAATTGTCTTTTACTTTTATTTTACAAAAAGCGAAACAGAAATAGTACAAGTATTTTGAATAAAAAAGAAAAATAGAATTAACATTTAATAAAAAACATAAAAAGCTGATCAATAACAAATAAACGTTAAATTTAACTATAAAACAAGAATGAATATTAGAAATTGACTTTAAATATATTGTTGGTTTACATTATTGATAACGACAGATGGCGACATAAAACGACAGTTTTGTACTTAAAATCAATCTATTAGCATAAGAAATTTGTTAAATCCCTTTATTAAAGTAAAGCTCAAATTCCCTTAATTAGCATAAGAAAAAGCCAAAATTACCTTTATTAGAGTAAGAAATTGGTTAAATCCCTTTATTATAGTAAAGATCAATATCACTTAATTAACATAAGAGTAACGTGTTAGATTAAAAATCTACAGACACACCGACAGACAGACAGAGTGAGATGTCAAATCAAATAGCTGACTTTTTCAAAGTGAGCTAAAAACGCTATTCATTTTATTAATGTCTTTATATGTTTTGATTCAAACAAACTTGTTCATTAAATACGTTAGTTAAATGTTTGACTTAATCTTTCATTGCATTTTACATTTTAATCTCTAAAAGATATTTTTTTGTGACATTTATTTCAATCATATTTTAAGAGTTTTGTTTTAGTTTCAATTTTTAGCGACTTGTTGGTTTTTAGCTTTTTTCTATTTTTTTCGATAAGGATTTCAATTTTATGTCGTTTCTTGCTTTTTCGATCATTTTATTAGTGGTTTTATTAGTAATATTATTACTTTCTCCTAAATCAAATAAATTAAATTGTAAACTATTTTAAATTCAATCGCAAACAGCCAAGATCAATGATTTTTAAGTTACCATTAACGTTTAATCTCAATTTAACGTTAAAACAGTTATTTTTTAACGTATTCTGTAATATAAACAAAAAAAAATTTAATAAAAAACATCTCTATGTAAGAAAATATATTAACATCTGTTGGATACAAATCTATGTTCAAACTAGTCATTTGTGTGAAACTTTTTAAGACCTTGTTAAAAACTGTCTATATTTTTTTCACGAACAATTTTTCATTAAAATATTGGATTTAAAGAGACAAATATGTTAACCGAGAACACTTGATGAATAATTTAAAAAGTTTTAAGACAAAACCTTAATCATTTGTATTGATGCAAAAGAAAACGTAAAACTTTAAAAAAAAGACAAGCTTATGCTTTTCACACTGTTTGTCTGTTCTTCTATGCATTTAGTATGTATTTTATACAAGCTTGCAAGAGTAGCTTATTAGTTTAAAAAACGTGAGCTGTCTATGAATGTGTCCTTCTTGTTTTTATTCTTGCTTTTTTAACAAAAGTACTTCCAATCATTTGAAGAAAATTCAGGCATATTTTATAATTAAAATTTATTAATTTAATTCGGGTACATCGCTACAGTCATAAAATGTCATTAGTGTGATTGCAAAATATGAAATTATTTTTGCAGAATAATATTATAATGAAATCAATGTCATCGAAATCATTTTTTTATTAAATTACTTGTTTTGTCCAAAATAAAAATAACACAATATAACAAAATGTTTTTCTGATTACTTTTAGAATAATATTCTAAATCAAGAACGGACTTTAATCTAAATCAGAAAAAATAAGCAATCCATTACATTTGTCTACCGTTCTGATCCTATAATAAGTGGTTTAAAATAGAATTAGCTGTAAATAAACAGATAAATATATTTATTCATTACACAAAGCGAAGAACCGTTTCTTCATCATTTAGATTTCATTGGTCGATTGCTCGGTATGAATAAAGTGTAAAAATAACTTACTTAAATATTAAATAATAACTTATGCAATCTATTGATACCTAAAGTCTACTTTATACTATAATCACCAAACAATATTTGCTTATAATCGATAACTCATTCGAATAACATTTATAAATTTAATATCAGTATCTTTTAATTTACTTATCTTCAGTCTTATTTGCTTACTATTTAGATATAATTCATATATGGTATTAATGTTTAACTAACTCTTAGCTTTTTCTTTCTTAATCGCGGGTATTTCTGTCAGGTTGGATGGCAGAATAAATAAAATAAAAGTATGTTTTATACTTTATGTGTGCAGGCTAAATAAGAAGTAAAATTAGAACAGATTTTACTTGTTGGGTATAGGATTTACATGACTAAAGTCTTATGTCACTGATTTATGGAAATTTTACTCTAATAATGTTTATATTTCTATTTTATTTTAACTATTGTATAACACTTTGATATGTTTTTACCTTTTACATTCAAACAATCACTTAATATTTAAAACATATAATTTGTTTGTTTGTTTGTAAATGCTTTTATAGGCTCATTCCCTAGGATGCCATAAATTGACACATTAATCATTGGGTTCATCATGAGTTTACAGGTGGTGGGTCCCGTAAATTAATTGGAATAGAAAAAGATTTCAAATGGACCACTTAGGAATACATTAAACCATATGATGGATTAAAATTGAAGAGCGGACTTTACAAAATGATTTTTAGCGGTTCAAGAATGAAAATAAACCGAATCAGTCTATGCGACTCTCAGTACGGATGTTTGTTCTATTTTATTTAAAGATTTTCTTATATTTCTTTTTTTGAATTAAGTGTTAAAGAGACTTTCTGTTTTCTTTTAGAAACTAATTATGATATTAATCATTGAGTTTTCTTTGAAAGTACTGTTGTTTATTCTATTATAAAAAAAACATCTTAAACATTTTACATTATTACAATAAATTAAAAAAATAAATGCGGGTTGAAGATACATTAAAGATGATAATATTGAATGCAACCTCATTTACGAAATGAATATATCATCAATATTTTAAACTTCAATAATAATTATAACTATTTTAATGAAATTTAAACTATTTTATTAAATCAAACTACATATTTTGGTTTTTGTCACTTAACATATTTTCAAATAATAAGAATGATAATGTAAAAAGTTAATTATTTATTAAACTTTCCGTTATATTTCTTTTGTACTTACTGTATAAAAATATTAATTATTTTTTAATTAGATTTTAAATATCGATAAATCATCTATTTTTAATTAATGAAAATTTATTATTCATAGCAGTTCGGATGTTTAAATTCCCTACTGTTATGCTTAAACAGAAAGAGATTAGCAATAATCAAAGAATTATTAAGACATATCGCAAAACTCCTTCTAATCAAACATAATTATTTGTACATTAGCCATGTCAACCAATAATTGATGCAAAGGAACAGTTTTTAAATTCTTACTTTGGAACAGTGTAAAAATAAATCGAGAAACACCACTTTTTTTAAACTAATTTTTTGATGCCTTTCCACCTAATCCAGCAAGTCTATTACATGAGCATCTTTATAAAAAAATTAATTTATCGATCAAAAAGTTTATGTAGAAATCTTTAATGTCAAATATTGTAACTAGAACTTTAATGGGAACATTCAATGCTTAAACACTTTCGCTCGATTATTGATATACCACAAAAGATTAAATTGTTTCAGCTATTAGAAAGAACATAAATATTAAATTTTATTAATTAAAATTAATATATTGGTTAAACTTTTAATGGATTTTCTTCTAAGATTCAAACTATTGATAAATAGATATTACTAATGTAATCGGATAATTAGTATCCTTAATGGATTTTTCAAAGATCCAAAATCACTACATTTAAATTTATCACAAATCACAAACATAGCTCATTAACATTTAAATATTTAATTTTATTATAAACTCAATTATCAAATATTCAAAAATCCAAGCTTATAATCAACAAAATCGTAACTCACTTTTTAATAGTTTGCATTCTAATAGAAAATTTTCTTCAGAGTAACAACAAACGACGTTATCAAATAATATTTCATGATCGTCAGCATGATAAGTTCCGTTTGTGCTGCTATAAGTCAATAAACAATACAGAATTAGAAACATTTTTTTTCATGTAACTTCAATTTGATATTATAATCAAGAAATAAGTTTGTTCATATGAAATCGCAAAAAAATATTAATCAATTAGATAATTTTTATCTAACCCAAAATCATTGCAATTTTTTTGGTTTAAAAAAATAAACTAGAAAACATTTTGTTGAAAGCCTAAACGTCGAGATCACTGTACAAAAAACAATGATTTTATTCTGATCATTGTTTTATTAAAGTTTAGGTCAAACATTGTTTTGTTGCTTTTAAATAGCTTTTACTCTAATAGATAAAAATTTTCAAATAGCATTTAAATTATTTTTATTTTTAAAAAGTTATTATATAAATTTAAACTTGGTTTCGTTTATCTTTATAGGTGATTTTATTAATTTTTATTCAGTTTTGTAAAAGAAATATTGGGAAACGTTTACTTATAATAAACATAATTAATTTAGTTAAATTTTCTATAAAATTATATTATCACCTCAGAAGAATGAAATCGAGATTTGTTTGCATTTGTTGTGTGATATTTTCTAAAGCTTGTAATATTGATACCTAATTCACTTGTTATTCTTTGTAGGTACCCAATTTCTTTACAATTAATTTTTCTGGTTGTAAAAACGTGAAAGCTTTAACAACTCTTGCATATTTAACTTAATGATTTAAAAATATATAAAACTTGCCAACACAGTGCAAATATATGTCATGTAGCTAATTTTTAACAACTAAATGCTAATAGTTATTTCTTAACATGTTCTTGTGATTACTTGGCAAAAATTTCGACTTAAATATCAAGTGCTCGTTTATATATCAATAATTTATAAATTGACTTTGTAATCTGTAACTTTTTATTTTCTTGCCTCCAGTGTTGCTTGTTTTTTATTGTTATCCTTAAGAACAAATGATACATAACAAAAAAATATAAATTTCATAACAATAAATTTAAAAACGATTTAGATAACTTCACATTGATATTTTTCTAAATAATTTTTTGCAATAAGATTGTAGACTATGCCCATTTATACCATCTATTCAGTTATTTAAAATCATTAAATTAACTTAATAGAAGAGAAAAATATATTCTTATTTGTTACGTTCAATAATGTAAGCATGAATAAGAATATGGATCGCCATTATAAGTCATAAAGTTAATTTTCTCTGTTCTATTGTTAACCCACTTGAATAATGTAGTATGTGTAAGTTATTATTAATAACGTATTATTTTAATAAATAAGGACTTGCTAAGTGTTATTTGATATAAATTAACTTCAAGTTATTTATAGTTTTTACTGCTGATTATTTAAATTCAATAAGTAAAAACAAAAATTTAAAACTAGAATTAAGATTACAATTGCGCTTAAAAATTCAATTATTTTTTGATCAAATAGACATTGTTCAGTGAAATATAATAACTTTATTATTTTTTATTCAAAAAAAGTTTATTGTTGGTTAACATTTTAACTATTATATTTTTAAAAAAACAAACCTTTTCTTTATTAGGTTTTAGCTTTAATGAAGTTAGTGTTATTGTATTTCTATGAGTAATTAAAAAAATTTTAGTTATTCATAATTTAATTGTCCATAAGTTTACATCGAATCTGTTTTTAAAAAATATTTGTCTTTTTACGATTAATTCATATTTTTACCGATCTTCTCCAAATGTAACCTCATTACTTTTTAATAATAGCCATTTGATATTCAATTATAGGCTTATTTTTCTACTATTAAATATAATTTTGAAATTAGTTTGACAATTTTTAAATGTTTTTGGGAATTTGGATGATGGTGTTATTTATATTAATTAGTCTTGTTTCCTATTATTTTTGTAAACTATTACTTTAGCTTTTTCTTAAACACTTAAGATGTTCGCCAAACAATCATACATTTGTTCTATATTTAAGATCTAGTGCCTTTTATTGTTTTGAATAATAAACTT
>JAQIXJ010001579.1:0-19844 GCA_034700185.1 Phthiracarus laevigatus | reverse complement strand
ATGATTTGGACTTTTAAAATGTAGATTCGCTGGAATACAATCATTTTCAAAAGATAATAAAACTTTGATAAGTGAACTCAAACCGGAAGCTGATTCTGAATGCCCCATATTTGTCTTAACACTTCCCAATAATATTGGGTCCAATCTATTCTTGCAGTAAGCGTTATATATTGCCTTACATTCAACAAAATCTTCATCTCTAGAACCCGATCCATACGCTTCAATAAACTTTACTTCTGAAGGATTTACATTCGCTTCTTCAAGAGTTTTTTTAATCAAATCTGATTGGGATTTTATTTTTGAGGCCTGGTTTGACGATTCGATATTCCCATTATTATTGGATTTTATTGACAGAATTGAAGCATAAATTCTATAAGCATTTACTTTTTTCTGGAGGAAAATAACGGAACACGCTTCGGATCGAGCAAAACCATTTGCCAAATCATCCAGAAATTTACATTTACCATCAGTTGATAGCATTTCCGCAATATTGAGGTAATGGGCAGTTATTGGTCTCAGGCAAATATTAACGCCACCGACAATGGCTGCGTCGCATACACCACCGCGAATATTAATCACTGCTTGTTCGAGTGCGGTAAAACTTGAAGTATGGCCGGTATTTATCGAACAACTTGGGCCATTAAAATTAAATTTGTATGATATACGATTGGCGCACATACTATGGCTCGTACCCGTTAAGTTGTATCCAAGCGTATTTGAACTATCATTTATTGCAACCGTTTCCAAGTCGTTAGTATGATGCGGTACAATACCAATGAACACACCCGTATTAGTACCACTAAGAGTTTGTGGATTGATTCCTTGTTTAACGGATTTAATTTATTGTAATATGAAAAATGGGAATATTAATTGGTTGATACCTGCGTCTGCAATTGCTTCGTACGTCGATTCGAGTAACATTCTAAGTTGCGGATCCATTTGTGTTGTTGCTTTGCCACTAATGCCAAAAAATTGTGCATCAAGTTTGCTCAGATCTTTAATTTTACCGAAACGATTTGGTACTCCAAATAAACCTAATGGATAATAGTATTTTATTTATAACTTGTCTGTTTAATAAAATCATTCGTCTTTCACTGCATGTGTATAGACTATTTAATTTTTTGATTAAACATTTAAATAAATTTCAGTTTAAAGTTCAAAAAGACATAAATTTTAATTAAAGTTATTTATTTTTTGCGCCAATTTATCTAAAAGCTGTCACTATAACGTTTTCCCATTACAATTATTGGTGGGGACGTTGTGGCCACCATTTTGGTTACTTTTAAAAAGCTGTTATTAGGTACAACTCCTGAAAACCGTCAATTAAAGATTGGAGCACGAAATATATTATTTAACCCAACCAGAACCCACTTCTTAAACTAAACATATTGATTTGGCAATCCAAAAGCCCAAGATTCAATATGCCATATATTACATTAATATATGGCATATAAATACATTTAAAACTTAAACGTCAATATGTTTAAACGTTAGGTATAGGTAGATAATCAAAATAGGTTAATAACTAAAATTTTATCTCAAAAAAAACTACCATAAAAATTCATTAAGTCAACCGTTTATTAAATCCCTAAATTAGAATAAAATTTTTAGTTACTTTATCAAATAAAACCTGAGGCTTATGGATTTAACAATGTGTCGGTACGTCTGTCTTTTCATCTGCCTTTATTTCAATAATTAAAATATATTTGTTAGCATAACCTTTAAAAAATAAGCTCTCTATGAATGTGTCGTTCTTGCTCATAAGTATTAAGTAGTAGATTGTAAATACTGATATAAACAAAATTTGAACTGATATATACAGTGATGTAGTTTTTTACAGTAAAAAGATAAAACTAGCCATTTTTCCAAGCAATATTAAATTGATGCTTTATTTTTAAATTAAATGTAAACTTTAAATTGCATTTTTTTTAATTATTTTTTAAATTCATTAGATATTATATCCAAACCGTAAGTTTTTTAGCAGAGGCCATAAAACAGAAAAATTTTATTTATAAAATTAACACTTTACAGTTTAATTTTTAAAAAAAATTTGGAAAGTTTTCATTATGGATATATTTAAAATTTTGGAAAGTTTTCATGTTAGGCTTTATGTTGAATACAACAGGCCATATTTATCATTAAAAAACCTCATAAAATAATTACCTAAAGGCCATCTTCTCTCGTCTTCAGTGACCATATCAACATTATTAAACAGCAATTCTTTAAACTCGTCAACACTGTCCGAGTCTGGAAAGCGGCCAGCTATACCACTAATAACAATTTCATTTTCTTGCTTCATTCTTAAATCGTTAAGATTTATTGATTAATTTCTATATCTATTTTGATCAAGAATCCTAAAGCTTTTAAAATTAAAATTAACTATCTTTAATTTACTTAAAATTAATTTGAAATAACCTTAAAATTAACTAAAATTTTAAATTATAGTAGTTCTATGAAGCATTAATAATAATACTATAATTATAGTAATTTTAGTTGTTTAAAAAGTTTTGTTGTATGTTGTATTAAAGATCATACGATGAGTACTAATTGTTATTTTTTTAGTTTTATAATAATCGCTCTTACGTTTCAAAACTCACGAGTCAGTGATCGTACGATCATTGCAATACTGTTACCCTTCCATATTTTCTGGTATTTTCCTCAAAGTTTATTGTTTTAGGAAACGTTTTTCTAAATACGTTTTTACGTTTTAATTAGTTACAATTTGATCAAAAAATAAAATACAAATTACTGTATATTTATTTCCACATTTTGTTCAACCATTCGTTGGTCTTTCTACGGTATTTGGTTAACCTATTTTTTGTTAAAAATTTACCACGATTTTGTTATAAAATTTAATTTTTTTAGTATTTTAATTTTCAACGGAAAGTTGCACAAATGACATTTGACAAAAGTGCTTACATTTCATCACTGATATGTGAGCCTGTTTTGAAATTTCAATAATTTTGCGACTATTTTAATCGTTGTTGAGTAATGTACTCCAGCGAAAAGATACGCGTTTTAATCACCTCTAGATGGTGTAAAGTTTATTTTTAAAACTGAGTAGGATATAACGTGGCGAAATTATAATGTTGACAATTAATTAAAATTAAGGAAAACTTTATTTTAATCAACTACTATTTTTTGCAAATTTTTTTCAAAAATAATGAAAAGGAAATGTATTCATTAATATATTGTTATGAAATTTGTAGAATTATTGGGATTATTACTGTAGATTTTAAAAAATAATTAAATGTCTTATTACTGTACGGGTCATGAAATATGCCTGCGAACCTCACAATCAATCAAATAGCTAATAATTAGAGAGTCAAAATAATAGCTTTTATAGCATATAAAAATAGCGCTATAAATAGCATTAATAAATTAACAAAATAGCACTTAAAAATTGCATTTATATTTTTAAAAAAATTACTTAAATGTAAAGTATAATGTCTGTTCTTTTATTTAACATTTTTCTAAATATTCCTTTGTTCATTTTATAATAAAATTATTTTTTGAAAAATATGCTGTATTGGAAAAAATTTTGAGGAAGGGGCAACAAAAACTACTCAGATTTTAACGAGAATTTTTCGATTTCCATAAAAATAGCATTTATAGCATTTATTATTAAAAATATCAATTAATACCATTTATAAATCAGCTAAAACGACTTAAAACTATTTAATTTATGCACATATAACAATTATTTGTTTCGAATTTATGAAACAAAAAAGTAGCATTTGCTATCTTTTTGACTCTCTACTAATAATATAAAATGATTAACTCAATGTTGCATTAAAATAACTAAATCATAATGAATAAAATTATATTCAAAACAATATATTAATTAACTAATTAATGAATAATGTTTAAAGAATATCAAGTATACTGTAGCAGAAAAATGAATTTATACATTTACATAAATTTTAAGTGCAAATACTAAATAAATAGCTTTAATGTAATTTAGTGCATTTGACAAATATTGCAAAATAGTCTAGAGTGCAAAGTTTTCAAAATGTTTTATCTAATCGTATATTTTAGGATTATTAGTTCAATATTAGTTAATAATTAGTGCATTCATAAGTGTGCTTGAAGTGCAATTCATTAATTACAATTGTAATATCGCTAAAAATAGACAACAATTTTTGGAAAGCCTGGAATTAAATAGCCATTTAAATTTAATAAAATTTTATAATTAATTTTTAATGAAAAGTCTTAAAATAATGATCAATATTGCTATAATAAAACGATTAATGAGTACCAATATTAAATAATAACAATTAATTGTAGATAATACTTTCAAACTTATTTATTTTTATCTTAATAAACTTTATGTTTTGTGTTTAATCTTAAAATTGACTCTAATGTTAACCCGCATTCTTGATGAGTAAATTTACTATCTTATAATTTTAGTATAATTCGTGGTATTTAGAGATTTGAATGCGTTTTAAAAAACTCTTAGTCTGCCAACTCTGGTTTAGACGATGAATTTGCTTCTCATTGAAGGCTCTTAAGATCCTCAGTACTCCTTGAAAATGTTCGTGTGGTTTGTAAAATACTGATAAACAAAATTTTTCGACGTCAACTAATGATTACCTTAATATAATCGTATTATGACGTTACATAATCTGAAGTGGTTCGCACTCAATCATGTATATCTATATATAACTTATATTTATGGGACGCATATTTTTGTATGTATATATTTTTTGTAAAATATAATAAAAAGTTAATAAAATTCAAATATAAAGAATAAAAATAAATTTTAGTCTTATTTAAATTCATTAACTAAGTAATATTCGAGATGCCATTACCAGTGTACACGTTTTACAAAGAAGCGTCACAAATACCGAGCAGTCTGGTTCAAGAACTTCGCGATTTGTTTCTGGACGAAGTTGCGAAAAATCCGGACGAGTACTATCAGAGCGATATTGACCGCATAAAGGATACTGATTGGCCTCTACAAAGGTATCTGCTTATGAAGAAAAACAACATCAAAGAAGCGCTCGAGTATTTGGTAAATGCGATGAAATGGCGTAAGTCTTTTGGCATTTTGGATATCAAAGAAACTGATTTTCCTCAAGAATTATATAAAGCTGGCTATTCGAGCGTGTACTGCAAAGATTTAAACGGTGCGCAAGTTGTGATAATTCGGGGCAAAGTTAACAAAAAATCAAAGTCGTGGTTGAAAATGATCCAAAAATATAGTTTGTTTATGCTGGAAAGAGTCGACAGGGAAAATACAGGCAAAGGTTTGTATACGATAATTGTGCTTTCAATTTAAGCCATCAATTGATTCTCAAGAGTCAATTCATTCTTGCATTTTTTCCCTCTTGTTCCATAAATAATATAATATGAATAATAAAATATAAAAATAACTTATTTTGTGGGTTAATAAATATTGACGGTAATAATAATTTTCCTTAGCTATTAAAATTTGGCGTAAAAATTTAATTTTAATAAAAAATCAGTATGTCATCCGTGAATGAATTATTTCGATATAAAAGTTTAAATCTCTTGTTTAAATTTTACTTACCAAATATTTCTGATATATTTCCAATGCAAAATAATTCAACACTCGATTTGCGTTTCAGAGCTGATGCCCTTTTTTCCACACCTTGAGCCACTTTGCACGAATCGTAAAAAATAGTATCAGTAAAATATGACTATTTTAAGCATATTTAGCATATTATCATATTTGGCTTGAAATGAAATTTTAACTTATTTTACTCTTAATCCTAAAAATAAAAACTTCCCACAGGTCTCACAACATTATTCGACTGTAGAGGAGCCGGGCTGAAGAATGTCGAAATGGATTTGGTTAATTTCGGGTTTAAAGCAATGCGCGAGTATTATCCTGGTTTAGGCGCCGCTATTTTGGTGCACAAATTGCCTTCAATTCTTGAACCGGTATTTAAAACGGTTTTAGCGCTGCTAAATGAGGAAGAAAAGAGGAGAATTTGTTTAACAAAGAGGAAAAACCTTTACGAATTTGTTTCAGCCGATCAGTTACCCGATTTTTTTGGTGGCAATAATAAACAATCGTATCGTACTGTGCCTGAAGGTGCGCCAACTGCAGAGGAATTAGCGAAAAAATTAGGTTTAAAGGAAGGAAAAGGAGATAAGCTGGCAAAATATTATTCTAATTTTTACGATGAATGAAATTTTATTGAAAAATACCAATGAAAACAAAAAAAAATATTATTTTTGGGAAAAATTATTTTAAATTAAAATTTGTCTTATTGAGGTAAAGGAATAAAATATTCCAAGACTTATCCAGAATTTTAAAAGTTTAAACTTTATTTAACTTGATTATATAAACCTGGTGAGTACGGAAACACTCAAACTTGAGATTAATTTGATTTACAGCAACTTTATTAACAAAAAAGCGTATAGAATTAAAATTTTAAAACATGACAAACTCTTTACCATAAACAAAGTTTGTCTCTTTATAATATACCTTAAATATGACTAAAGTTTATTAATGATTCGTAAAATAATATTTAGTAATCTATGAAATTGGGTTAAAATCTTAAATAGTGTGTTTTATCAAGAACTGTGATAAGCCGAGATAACTATTTATTACTAATTAATTTTATCACTAACTGTAATTGATATCAATAGCTAAGTTAACTTTAAAATAATTTAAAAGTAAGTTAAAAGGTAATTATAAAAATACCTGTTGTTATCACTGATGGTTCGTGTCTTTTTGTAGCCTTTGAGAGTGCTGTTACGTCATATAACAATGTTTCAATTCCGCCAAATAACATGCAAAAACACGAACCTACCCCATCAGTGGTTGTTATTCACTTGACTTATGGGTAAAAATTGTTTCTACTCGTAATTCATTGCTCTATAGATGGTAGCAGGGTGTCCCAGAGGCGGCTGGAGGGGGTTACCCCCTTAAAATTTCTCAGAAAGTTGACCCCCTATCTAAAAAATGGAAAATGATATCTCTATGGGAGAAAAATTTTTAGCTCACTTTTTTGAAAAAAGACGAGCTTATGCTTTTGACACTGTCCGTCCGTCCGTTCCTCCGTCTGTGTGTCCCCACTAGCTCGACCACTGAAATTTGCACGTATTTTATTTTGAGGTTTTTTAATTAAATTTTAGCTTAGTTTAACTATAAGAAAGTGAGCTCTATGAATGTGCCGATCTTGTTTTTAATGTTTTTTGGCCGATGGCAGAAAAATTGTCGCTTAAATCCGAGTAGTTTGACCCCCACCCCCAAATTTTGAAAAGTCTGAAAGTAACCTCCCCCAGGCCGACACACTCTGGGACACCCTGGATGGTAGTGTTAGCTAAAGCTGTAAACTAGATTTGTCGGGCTTGCACAAGCTCCTAACTCTATTTGTCGGGGTTTAGGGGCTCGGGTTTTAATTAAAAAATTAAATCTGGCTGGGTTTTTGGTCCAAAAAGGATGAAGCCAGAAAATTTTAAATTTAGAATTAAGTACTAAAATAAAATATATTCTAATATATCAAAATATAAATTTTAATAGGATTGTTGATAGTTGCTTACTTAAACAACCCCAAACAAAATTTACAAAACTTTATAGGAAATATGACTGAAATAATGCTAGACGATAAAATGTAGATTGAAATATCATTTTCTAAGTTAAAATATTTTAGAAAATCGGGCCAAATAGGGCTTGAACTTGTCGACATTTTGTGGGATCGGGTCTAAAATTTTTCAAGATTACATCTTCTGAACTAAATTTTTTGGGCCCGACGTTTTCTGTCGGACTTTGTCGGACAAGGGGTTTAATTCAAATAACTGAATCGGATCGTGTTTCTGTACCAAGAAATAAAAACCCCAAAAATTTTAATTTTTTGTAAAAATATTTAAATAAACATTATTAAAATATACAAAAATTTTCAAAAAAATAATAAAATATCATTGAAACTAATGTATCATAATGTATCATTAAAACTAATCATATTTGACATATAAGTCTAAATGAAATATAGTTAAAATTAAGATAGATATATAAGATTTAAGTTAAACTTGATTTTATGATAAAAAATATTTTTTAGTAAATTCGAAACGGGTCGGGTTTTGAATAATTAAATTTATCGGCCTTTTGTCAGGCTCGGACCTAAAATTTTTCATGATTACCTACTCTAGTCTACACTAGACAATTATATTTAGGCTTAGTCTTAAACTAAAGCCTTTATTTTTAAAACATTGATCCAACCACTTTAATATATGACTTATGAACTCTGTACTTTATAGTGTAATTTTTATTTTAAAAATTGATAACTTTAATGTAAATTGGAGGGAGTAAAGAAACTAGTAATGTCACAATTATTGAAATATGTATAAAAGCTCTATAATAATTTGGTTTCCAATGTTCTAATTGTTACTTTATTTTTAATAACAGTAATTAAGTAAGTGATTACTTTGTATTTTTGATAATGTACAGCTGCAGCTTCACATTTGACATTATGATTGGGTTCCTGTTTTTAAACATTCGGATTTTCTTATAGGTTTAATGCTGCCAAAGATATACTCTCTTATTATCTTAGAAAGACTCCCAAACCACTTATTAAAGATAACCGTTATGTAATCTTTTCGATATCTTAATTTTTAATTAATATAAGGCAACCATAGTTTTGAAAATGAACTTGATCTGAAGTGTTTTTAAGGATTTGACTATTTCTTGCCATCAGACAGTTAGGGTGCCAGCAGTGGCTTCTTAAATCAATATTCAATTTAATAGCTATGTTAATTGATTGTGTGACACCTATAAATGTTTTTAATAAATTTTAACTTTACAATATAGCTACAGTAATAAATGACTGTGATGTCTAAAATGGTGAAGAACTTGATGTCTTGGACTTGATGTCTTAATATTGCATTGACATTAGCAGTAACAATAATAAATAAATTAATTAATTAAAAGATGTAAACAAAAAATTTATTGCCCTAAATATAAATAAGAGTAGAAATTTTGTTTTAAAGGTTAATTGCTATTATCTTTTAAACTAATTGCAGGATTAATAAATATCAATTTTTTTGTGCTATCCTGTGACACATGTAAAACTTTACATCTGTTTAAGATTACCAATACTAATGAATATATAATAATATTATTCTAAAACAAGGGAATAAAATTTTTGATTCATTTCAAAATTATTTAGCACAATTCGTTAGCAATCAAAGAATATAAGATGCTATTTAATACGAATAGAAAAGGGTTTTATTCTGTTCGTTAGCGTCATATATTAGTCGAATATGACCGACATCAACGCGCCTAACTGGAAAAAAGTTACACAATGTGCTTTTTGGAGTGCTTTAATGTCGGCCAATAATAACATGTAGGATATAAACCAAAAGCTTTGTTTATCTACACTGACTTTGAAAATAAAATTTCACGAAATATTCACACTTATCTACGGAATTAACAAGGATCATACATTTAAAAACTAAATTGATTTATTTATTTAAAGTTGTAATAGGCTAGCAAATTGTCACATTTAATGTAGTCGCCAACATTAATGCACTTGTAATTTTTAATTTTATGAAAATTCGTTTACTCAATATTTGATTTTTGTTTGATTATTATTTAAGTTGAACGTTTTGCTTTAAATTCAATCCTTGCTATATTGTTAATGATTAATCTTATCTTTTTTACACAATAATTCTAACGGGAACTGTAAGAAGAAATTTCATAAGCGGGAACTTATAAAAATATAAAATTGTATGCATAAATTGGATTTCATATGATGTCAAGTATTATTTTATCAACTATCAATTAAGGATGTAATTTTATCAGATCTTTTTTTTTTGAAAATTAGCTCATATATATGATTATTATTAAAGTTAATTCACAATTCATTTGTATAATAAACTTAGTTTAATTAAGTTCATTCGAAAAATTAACATTAAAATTATAACATTATAAATCATGAAATTCATTGTATTTCAATTAATTTTATTAACTGTAGTCGCAAGTAAGTGATAATTTTCTTAATTTGAAAAAATTCATAAAGTTTGTTTAAGTTATAATAAATTTTCAATGCATTATATCACTCTCTTCTTTCTTTTTCAAATTAAGTCTTTTCAAATTAAGTCTTTAACATTATTCACAATTGTTTGATCAAAAACTTTTTTAATACAGTTTATTAAATATTGTATAATAATAGTAAGCTGGACCAACGCGGACTTAAATGATTTACTAGTGAGAGGAACACAACTGCTGTTGCAGGCGAAAAATCAAGTGGCAGCTTTGAGAGGCAGAGCCACCCAAATAGAAACAGCAGAAAAATCTGTTGCTGTTCTTGTGGCGGAAACTGGTATTCTCGATCCAGATCTTGTTGTCGACGCCGCAAGACTCGCTCAAATTGTAGTAAATCTGACGCTAAGTGTGGACAATCTTGAAAAAGTGCTTAATAGTACATCAGTCCCTTAAACAAATTTAAACATTTTATAAATGTTAAACTTATGAGAAATAAATTTTATTTAATAAAACTAAGTCTTAAAAGTTGATATTTTAATTTTTTTATTCAATGATTTATCTACGATAATATATTTGTTGACGATCAATATTTTTATATTGCTCTGTTGTCTGCATTAAGAAAGGTGATCTGGAGGGGGCTAAGTATACCCACTGCTCAACTTTTTGATAGTTCAAAAAAATGAAAATTTTTGTTCAAAATTATTCCTAAAAATCGATCAGTTTTTGTGACTGCCTTAAAATTTTGGCTTAACCCTAAAATATTTTCATTTAAAATTGTGGCGCAAGCTGCAATTAGTAGTGTGATTCTGGTGATGGACTCCTGCATTAATACAGTAGTCAGAGGATTAATTGAATAATAATTTGTGGTCTTGTGCCACAAGAACCACGAAAACAAGTAAAAAATTTCCAGGTAAATTAAAATAGCAAAACGGTATGTAAAGTAATGCTATTAAAAGCTTTCAATAAAACGACGGAATTCTATCACTGAAAGTTGTTTAATGAAAGCATGTAATAATGTAATGCATAATAAAAGTGATTGACTAATAATATATTAACAAATAAGTAATTGATAGTAATAGAGATGTAGTTCACATTCATTACAAAATTTGAATTTTGAACTAAAGAGGGTTATATTTGTATTTAAGTTTCAAAAAATGTTTCCGAAGGCCAAAAAATTGAAGCATAAAAATTTTTCATTCCATTGATTTAAAAATTTAATTTTTATAAGTATTAACTTAAATGCTGAGTTATAATATTAATTGGACTAAAAGCGGACATAAATGATTTACTAGCATAAAATCAGGCGAAAAGTCAATTGACATCTACAATAGACACATAGCCACCGAAATAGATACCACGGAAAAGAAAGACTAAAACTTTTGGCATTTAATAAAATAGATAAAAAAATTTATCACAACTTTATACATAAATATAAATTAGCATTTACGCGTTCAATAATATTCAAAAATAATATTTAAATTTACATTAAGAAATAATTTAAGATTTTACAAAATTTTCTTTAAATTTAAAAATTTTGAAATTGAGTTTTTCCAACACTTTCGAGACGAATCGAAAATCATTTGTGGAACGAGTTTCCATTTGCCATTTAACCAAACCCAGGATTATAACGCAAAAAGATATAAGACTAGCGCCAACCAGTGATGTCCACTCGATCTTTTGTGAAAGAATGGTAACTTCCCATATAAACGAGAGCACTATATTGAACGTACGCGTCACCGACACTGGTCCAGGACTTTCATATTTAAAAGCAATGGTCAGAAAAAACTGGTCTCCTATACCGCATAGACCACTCGCAGCCAATAGTAGCCAAGTATTTAAACCGATTGGCCAAATCAGTTCGTCCATTATTAACAAAATGACAAAACCGGAAACAATAACTGTTAAAGAATACCACATTACAATAACTGCTGCCGGAGTTTGCTTAAGTTTTCTGAGATTGATCATCGAAAAAGCGGCTGTCAGTGCTGCCACTATTGCCAATATAGTTCCTTCCAACCTTTGCTCGTGAATGTCTTCCCTTTCGGCCCCGAAAATAAATTCTGGTTTCGCTATAATCACCACACCTATAAGCGTAATTAGTCCGGTAATAATTTGTAGTATTGTGATCGCCTCTTTGAGCATAAAAAAAGCGAATATCGTAACAAAAACTGGGGATGAAAAGTGTATGGTAGAAGCGTCGGCAATAGGCATCATTCTGTAGGCCATAAAAATGGTTATTAATGATATCGTGCCTGATATGCATCGCATCGCCAAGTCTAATCGATGACCAGGTTCACCGAAAAACCTGTACCTGAAGATAACTGTGGAGCTACCGTAGAATACTAGCTGAATGATGCATCTAATTGTTTGCGTTATCGATAGGAAATTAATGTTTGGGCATTAAAAGACGAAAGATTTTCTATACAACTTACCGAATAACTAAAATTTCGATTGAGTGCAGATCTGTTAAGACTTTGACGATGACCGACACCAGCGAAAAGCATACCACAGACAGGATAGCCATCAGCACACCAAACGCCGGAATCCTTTCCGGTAATGACTTTTTCTTTACTTTCACCAGATTTTCCACACTACCGGCTAGGTTTTGGTCGACTATGCTAGAAATGGAGCACACGTCCAAAATCACTTCTTTTTTGTCTTGCATTGATGAGTGATGCGATACCATTGGCGTAAATGATTTATAGAATTTTTTCCCACAAAAGAAAACTTAGCAGTTAAATATAACAGTCAGTTGGAGTTGAAGATAATTCAATGATTGTCGATAATAGATGGTCTTCTTTTATAAGCGACAGGTTATCTTAACTCAGTAATCAAATAATCTTAACTGTCATTAATAATAAAATAAAAGTGTTTTTTCTTCGGCTGAACAACACGTGAAAAATCAGCGAAAGCTATAAATGGTGTATATTTAGTATTAAATATTTTATTTAATTTAGTTATAATTTATTGCGCATGTGATGTCAATAAGTCAATATAATAATAAAGATAGGAAACAAATACTGAAACAAATATAAGTCTTAAGCGATTAAAATGCGTTTTATAACATCCTTTGCTCATCTCAACTTTAAAATATCTATGCGCTGATATAATAAAATTTGGACAATAAAATTTCCTGTTTGTCAGATATGTGATAAGCTCTTCCGTTATCTTTAAAGTATTGTGATAACGATATATGGTCCGCGTATACCAGTAGTGTTGCTTTAATATGAACACATCAAGTGTTTTTTTGGGAAAAATTTTCCCAAGTTTACAATAAATGATAAGCGAATTGCAAGTGGGTTTTGAATAAAATTAATAAGATTATGATTTAAGCTTAATTGACCAATATTTGAGTTGAAAGAAACGTTTCGAATCAAAATTAGTTTTAATATAAAATTAATATCAAACTAATAAAATTTGAACAAACCTTTTGCATTTGCAAGACTCCAAGCAATAGAAACTACATTTCTGTTTTTGACAAGTTCTACTTAGACAATAATATTTTGGAAAATTTCGAGACAATATATATGTAATCGATTTATTCGCAGTTTTTTATAGCACACAATTTAATTAATATTTACGTAATTGTTTTAAATAAATATTCATGTTAATATGTCAAACGTATATTCCACGTGCTGATTAAAAACATGTAATTATTTGGTTTTTAATTTTTGCTGCGCTAATTAATGTAAAAGCAAATTTGGCACTCGTGTGATGCCAATAATGCACTAGTAGTGCCAAAAGTATCAATCATTTTCGTTGCCATTCAGTAACTGGTACTTACGAAGCAGTTGCTTCACTTTTCGAAGTGTACCGCTTGGTAAACGTACCAGATTTAAGATTCAAATTATCCCTACCAAGGATTATATTCGCATAACATATTATTATTGTACAAATCGAATATATTTTTAAAATTTAGCTAAAAATTTGTAAAAAAGTTAGATTTTAATAAAACCTAGTCAATAGTGAAAATAAAATATGTTTAACTTTCGATTTTTAGAAAACGGTGAAACAGTTATCCACAAAACACAGATGTGAAATGCAAGCTAAGTTTAAATTATAAATCTTGAATAATTTTACGATCGAATGTTAAATTTGGAAGTCAAGCAACACTGGTTTGAAGGTTTAATAATGTAGATTAAAACCTTAACAATTTATGTAAATATCATCGTCTTCAATGAAATAATAAACGCTGTAATTAAATCATGTTTAATTAATCGATATTTTAATTAGTTGTGTTATAAAAAAATAGTTGAAACTTTGAATATTTTTTCAAATAATTTCGTGCTTATTCGAGAAAAATTATATAAAATAACAACTATTAACTAAAAATCAAGGATTTTAGCAAATGCTATTAGCAAAATTTTTTAATAAAAGACTCGGAATGTGAATTTAATGATTTTTGGGTCTACAATAAAGTAATTAATCGCGCATTTGAATGTACATTAAAATTTTTTAGTAATTTGTTTATACATAGTTGCACGTGATTTTAAGGGTGAACTTAACATAAAATGCGAATGTTTTGCTCTCTTGCCATAAAGCGGACACACGACAGTATTCAATGTTCAAACTTTGCTAACATTAAAATTATTTAAATTAAAATATCGGTTTTCGATTAATAAAAACCAGAACACCCACTGAATTTAAATGAATATTCGTTGTTGTTTTAAAATATTAATATGTTTGAAACTTTGAATCTCAAAAACATATACTCGTAACGTTTCAATTAAAATTGTAAGATTATGTCCACGAATTGTTTTTTGTATTTTTCTTAAAATTTTTTATTGTTCAAATGCATTGTCATAATAGTTTTTCAAAGATTAAGTCTTTTTGGTCGGTTTTTCTTGATAAATCATTAACACATAATTAGTTGATACACTTAAAGTATTACGAAATGTTATGAGTCACAACTTATGACTTCTTAAAAAATTTATGATTATGTTTTATCAGATAGATAAATCTTTTAATATAGGTTTTTTAATAAAACACATCTATTTTTGACTAATTTCTTGTGTAATGTTTATCGAAAGAACAGTGCGGAAAAGATAAATCAAGATCACGGTTTCATTTAATGACAAAACCACAGCCAATAAAATGCATTTTTATGATTTGCCGATCGTTTACAAAAACTACTAATTAAAAGTATACGGATAGAGGAATCAATAAACCAACAAATAAAGTACTTACTGCACAAGTAGTAAAATTGATGAACTTAGATATTCTTACCAAAAAAAAAACAAAACATAAACTAACGACTAGAACTGGCACATACAAATTCCTGTTAAATCAACATCAGGGACAGTAAATCTATAGCTCACATTTTGGTTATGGTAGTGTATCCAGTAGTAGTTACTTTAGTAGTTATAATTCCTGATAGAGCGTGATACATACTCGAAGTATCGTAAAAGCATTAGAACTACACTGGTTATAAAAACGAATAAGCTTACAGTAAAACCAAAGTTACATTTGTAAAGTTATTAAAAGGTTTTATTCCGGGAAAATATTTTCATTGCTAACATTGTTCAATGTCTAAAACATAAACATTCTTATTTATTATAGTTGTTTGATAATAGTCAACATGTTATTGAACTATTGTCATATGTAATGTTCTAAAACATAACTTTCAACTTTATTTTCATGGCTTATTGGCAACGAGTAAAATTTTCTTTGAGTAAAATGAAAAAATTCTTTGAAAAATTTAGTTAAAACTATCATTTTTGTTTGAAAATAACTCAAATTCTTTGAGAAAATTTGGTATCTTTGCTCAATTATAATCTCACTTTAGTCAAAGAATATTTTATTTCTTGGTTTTGAGCTATGTCATGGCCATTCGGATAACAAAGTTTTCTAATCTATCTTTCTATTATATGATTGAAAATAAAATGCTAAACATTTAAATCAAGTTAAAGTTTTGTTACGTTTTGTTTTTAAGTTAGCAAAAATTAATACATTTGATTTAACAAATTTATGAAATTTAATTTCAGACAAGTTATATCTAATTATGTTTAAAGTGAGGCATTATGGCTAATGAGACAAATAAAAGTCGCTCAGAACAACTTTTATTAGAGATTAAATGGTCACAGAATGCCCACGTAACTTATTACATAAAAATTTACGTTTTTGGATGAATGACGCGCACCCAACTGTTTCAATATGAATAATTAGAATATTTTGGGGCACTATCTTTATATTAAGAACAATAAACAAGTCATAAACAAACAAATAAACATAAAACTAAAAATAAAAAAATCATATTAAAAAACTGGACTAAATTTTTTATCACAATCCTGTGCTCATTTTTTATCTGTTTATTAGATTGTTGTTTTGTTAAACCTCATTTTTCCTTAATATTAAGTCATTATCATTTATATTTACAGACTTAGTTGTCATCGTTATCGCGTTGTTTTGTATAATAGAACCCAGCCTTTGATAAAACGAGTTAATAAACTATTTGAGCAAAATTTTTATTGCCCGATATTAAACGCTTTTCTACACAAATAAGTTTATTTAAGTTACGTTCAACTAAAAAAACTAATGGCATTAAACTTTTATACAATTTATTTATTTATTTATTCACAAGACATTCACTTTTTGTGAATACAAAATAAATAAGATTATGTAATAAACATAATTAATTATTCTAACCAAATAAACATTAGTGAAAGTAATTTTCATACTTTATTCAATTCCATTTTATAAAAATACTATTATGTATAATTTTGTTTAATGGATAAATCTTACTCGTTAAATGGAAAAAATTAGTTTTGTTACGCACAAAATTACGTTAACGCATATTAACATTAATAAAAACTAAAAGAATTTCCATAATAACGATAAGTAATTGTTAAAACTAATATAAAAAACAAAAGACTATACGAACACACCAATACCAAAATTTTTAAATTTAAAATAAAGTATTTGTTGTTCTCGTGTTTAACGATTTGTGCGGTTGCGGCGCATTCCCATGAGATAACTTCGGACATAAATAGGCAAACAAATCACGGAAATCTGCTCGAAAGCTAATACTCATAAACGAATAAATTACCGGATTAATAAAACTATTAGCCATTGACAGCCAATGGCAGAAAAAATAAGCGCCAACATAAATATAATAGTGTTGGGCGTTCGACAGATCCGATAGCTGTGGACAATACACAACCAGTAGCATAAAAATTTTAATCGGTAACCAACAAACGCTGAAAGCGATAACTATAGTCACGAGCATTCGTATTATTTTCACGTTATCTCGCGAGCGATGCGTCAATTTACTGCTCGCTATTAATCGTCTGGCAATCGAGGCGTAAGAGATTATCTGGATTAGCAATGGTATGGCGAATGTGAGCGCAAACGTTGATGTGGTGTACAGTTTACGTGTGATTATTCTTACTTCAGCAGCTCTACAATCGAAATAAGTTCTATTATCCCATTGAAAAGATACTGTACTGGTATTAAACGATTCAACGCTGGCAACGCTGAACCCAATTATCCAACCAATTATTAAGATTACGTTGCATTTGCTGGCAAACCATTGATTCTTGTTTGACAGCGGATAAATCATGGCGAAGTATCGTTCAATGCTAATAACGCTTAATGTGTACGAAGTGATGAAAACGGTGCAGAGCACCACAAACTGGGCGGTCGGACACAACCATAGAGGAAATATCCATCGGCCTAACATGAAATCGGTGTAAGTGAATGGTACGGAAAAAACGCCGAGTAGTATATCGCTGAGCGCTAAGTTGACCAGAAATTTTCGCATATTAATTGCCGATCTCTTGCCCGATATTTCCACAATGATTACAAGTAAATTACCGATTAATGCGAAACAAGCGGTGATCGAGTAAACGCATACTAGAGATGCGCGAATCGGCGCGTTCAGCGCTTCCAGACTACCTGAATGGTAGATATCGGTATTCGTGTGATTTACCAGATCTGATGTGGTTATATTGTATTTATTGAGCCAAACTGGATCCATATCTATCAACATACTAACCGTATTTTCAATTTTCTGCGTTAAGACTCTGTTTGCTAGCTTTGAAATGTACCGCTAATTTTATGGTTGCTTTTATCGGTGAATGCTTCAGTGAATATTTATTCCCTACGTTTTTGTGCAAAACATGCAAATAAATGTTGTAAGCTAAACGTTTAAGTGAATTTTAATTTTGATTTATTACAATAATAATAAATTTTCGTGTTTACGTAAAAATAGTGATTTTTATATTTTGATCAAAATTTTTGGACTAATTTTAACAATTATTCCATATATGCTTTTATTAGTTTAACTTATATTTTACGTAATCAATACTTAAAAAATATTAATTTATTAAGCAAATCCGATTTGGTTTTGTTGCGATATTTCGTAAGATTTAAAGTCATGTTGGTATACAAAGAAATTTATTCAATAGTTTTTAGCATTATATTTATAACACGGAATACAAACAAACAAACTTGACTTTTCAGTAAAGATTTATTAATTTATTTAAGACACGCTTATTTTCTTTTACATGTTTACTTATGCGTTTATTCTGAACAATTAATCAATTCATTGCAAATTCTTAGTTGTATTTTGTAGAACTCAGAGTGATAGTATCCAAAAATACAGAAACTTATTCGCTCTCTCAAAATTTTTCAACGATTACACACCATTGAAATTTATTATTTCAAATATACCTTTTTACCATCTTTAAAATCAGAGCTAAGAAAATAAATTCCGATATGATATACGTAGAGAAATGGATACAAGGAAAAATATATAGGGATAATAAAGAGCAATAGTGTGCCCAGAATGACAAAGTAGTGTGCAAGTACCGTATTATCCTGAATTTGGGAACATAGCTTGGGACATATACCTTCTATTGAATAGCCTGTTCTTTTATTAAATAATTCCCTTTTTGTTTGTCCTATATAAAATTTACTACAGTTTATAAGTCTATAATTAGCTATAACTCATTAAAAACTATAAGGTTATTGCATAATTTTGTGATATTAGATTATTAGTTCTAAATAT
Source organism: Phthiracarus laevigatus (assembly GCA_034700185.1). Classification (NCBI taxonomy): domain Eukaryota; kingdom Metazoa; phylum Arthropoda; class Arachnida; order Sarcoptiformes; family Phthiracaridae; genus Phthiracarus; species Phthiracarus laevigatus. Next base: position 879 of record JAQIXJ010001579.1, on the reverse strand, counting down.
TTATATATTATTCTTATATATCATATATGTCTAATCAAAACATATATATAAAGAAAAGTTTAATTATTCGCACAACAAAATAATATATTGATCCAAAAATTAAATGTGATGCATCAAAGTTAAAATTAGTTTAAAATCTCAATAAAATTTATATACACGAATCTGATATGATTGACTCGTAAGAGCAATCATGAAATATTAGCTCAAAGTCAAGTTGATATATACAATTGTTAAATAAATGAATAAAAATTAATTAAAACAAGAACTACACATTCATAGAGAGCTCAGTTTTTATAGTTTTATCTAAAATAATCTAGTTTTATTTAAAATAAAATAATGTTTAATCTAAGTTTTTCCAAAATGTCAAAATTAACGAATATAAAATACGTTTTAAATTCAATGATCGAGCTAGTGCGGACGCCATCACGGACGGACGGACAGAAAGACAGACATGGTCAAGTCCATAAGCTCTCTCTCTCTCTCTTTTCAAGAAAGTGAGCTAAAAATTCAGATAATCGAAATGGATAAATTTAATTTATAGTTAATGTTAAATAAAAATTCTGTTATATAATAATTAATGATGGCAGAATGCTCAAGCTAAGAAAAGCTAGCTTAAGCCAGCTCAAGCTCACAATAAAGCTCAAATATAAGTTTTTGTATAATTCTAAAGCTAGAAGCTCAGTATCTTTTGAGCTTAAATTTGTAAGCTCAAGCTCAAGCTTAATTCAAGGAGCTTATTGAGCTTGTGTTGAGCTTAGTAAAAACAAACTTTTACCTTAAAATGTTTCAAATTTTATATAAACATTGCATACATCAATAAAATATTTTTGCTTTTGAAAAATAATAATAAACATAATCTTAATTGCAAGCTTTTGAGTT
>JAQIXJ010001578.1:0-19847 GCA_034700185.1 Phthiracarus laevigatus | reverse complement strand
TTAAAAAATTATAAATGCTATTTTTAAGTGCTATTTTGTTCATTTATTAATGCTATTTATAGCGCTATTTTTGTATGATATAAATGCTATTATTTTGACTCTCTATTAATGAGTAAATAATAAATTTTTGTTTGATTCGATTACGTGTTTAAGAGTCCATAAACGTTTACACCAAAAACTTAAAAGAAGCTTTATTTATATTTGAATCTGAAAGTACTTATATTATGACAGTAATTTGAGGTAATCGCGGACGGAAGTGGTGTGAAAGCTAATTATTCTCTGCGGGAGTAGAAAATTTAATATAGGACTATGGGAACATGAATACAGTTTGAACATTTTCATACTTAACTATCTATAAATTCTAAAAAGCATTTAGGCTTTAAATCATAAAAATAGACTATTGTCTAGACTGGATTATTGTCATTTTAGTGAATGACAAACAATAATCAGTCAATAAAAATAAAAGTAAACTTATAGAAACTAGTGATTGAAATATATAAACTTTGTATTTTTGCTAACTTTCCGAACCCAACGCATTTTACTACCGTTAGGTTAATGCCAAAAATTTTCAAGAAAATCCATTATTAAAACTTTGTGAAATCTGGATTTTAATAATTTGCAATTATGCCCTTAAAAAGTCAATTATTCATTGCTAATTTTAAATTTTGTTAAACAGTTGTAAGACAGTTAAAACAATTCAAAGTAATAGATTTTTAATTGACCAATAATTTAAGGTTTTATTGCAAACCAGACAAAAATTATTACCCCTATATTAACACACAGATGGTGCTTAAATTATAATTGTAAATTAAAATATTTTCATTCCACTTAGAATACCATTAAATGAGTACCATATCAAATGGTTTCGAAAACACTTTTTTAAATTTTGTGAAAATAATTAGAAAATTTGCTGTTAAGTTAAATTACTTAAATTATTTTGCGCAACCTTCTGGAAACGAATCACTTAATAAGCAATTTTCAGAGATAGGATTTTTAGGTTAAACTCCAAATTTTAACAAAACCAAAATTCGAGTAAGGGTTTTAACATTACTATCCGTAATGTGGAAACGTTTATATTGAGTAGTGATGCCACAAAAGTCAAAAGTTAAGAATTTTGTATAACTCTTAACCTTAATTTCTGAAAATTTTTAGCTCAATATCTAGAAAGTAGAGCTTATGAATCTGACCCTGTCGTCCGTCCGTGTCCGCACTTACTCGACCACTGAATATCGGACGTATTTTATATTCGTTAATTTCGACATGTTAAAAAACATGTAGACTAAATATTAATTAAAGTATTCTTTGAATAGACTTATTAGCTTAGATCAAAATATAAGAAAGTGAGCTTTCAATGAATGTGTCGTTTTTGTTTAACCTTAACTTTGACCTGTCTACAATTTCTTAACTTTAACCGGTTAATAAAAATTTAAGTCAAGTTCAAGTCAAAAGTTCATGGTTTTCTTAAAAATGTGCGTCTCTAATATTAAGGGAGTATTATTTTTATATTAAGGAATTTTCACCGATTTTAATATTAAGGGGTGTGTACGTCAAGAACTTTTTTAACATTTACTGTTCGAGAGCTAACCAGCTGATTAAGAAATATAACGAGTTTTAAAAAGGAATATTCAGTTTTAAATAGTTTTATTTAGAAGTAAGATATAAATTAAATGTGTAAAATTATAGTGCAATTTTCCGTTTAAATTCAGACAAATTTTAATCAAAATAGATTTTATGCGCACAAAATTTAATTTTTTTAAAAACTGAGAGAGCGTACGACCAAAAACTAACTAAAAATAATTGAATTCAGATGTTATGTCGTTTCGAATAGAAAATTTTAATAAATAAAAATGGTGTGTATTTTTAGGAATTTCTTAAAAAGAAAGGTTGACCAAGATAGTATACCATTTTAAGATAGTACTATCAAATACTTTAATATACCTAGTACTATCATAGTACTAAAATATTAGCAAAAATTTAGGTTATTTAATCAAATAATGTCAAAATTTCATAATTTGTTTTCCCAAAAATCCAAACTCTAATTTTTCAGTACTTCTGTGGTCTAAATCTCATTTAAATAATTCATGACTCATGATACATGTCATAAATAATTATGAGAAGATGTTTATGACAATGTTTTGCTTCAAGAACAAAGAATTTTGAACTCTTCAAATCACATTACCGTATATATTATTCAGATTACTGGGAAAATAATATATTCTAATATGTGTGTCAGTAATTATTTTGTTAAGTTTTTAACAGATGTACTTATAAAAATTGATTATATTTATGATATCTATTCCTGTATCAGAACTTCAACTTAAACGCGTTTACATTACACAAATAATTAAAAGACGCAAATAAATTTCTTTTAATACACATTACTTGTTTGTTAGCAAAAATTTTTTTGTCAGGAAAAAAATTACAACAAAAAAGAAAATAAGAATTTTTCAACAGAAATTCAAGTTAAAACTCGATTAATCTTTTTGGCTATAATTGCGAACTCAATTATCAATTTGCAAATTATTTAATAAATTTTGATTGATAATTCAGTTTCAAACCAATTAAATTTAATCCAATTATTAAACTCATATAAAATTTTGATATAGTGTTTAAAATATTCCACTAACTCGTAAAGCTTAGCTCAAACTTTTGTTTATCAGAGTCTAAAATTAAATGCAAGATAGGCCTTCGAGATAGAGGACCAGTTTTTGCCAGTGGCTGGTCTGCTACAGTAAGCTAATGGAAACAATGAGTTACTGAAAACATTTAAATGCGGACAGACTGGCGACTGCTATAAACTATGCTCATCATAGCACGCTTATAGCAATATTAGCACCGTTTCTATCGATTGGCAATTGCAATATTGCAATAAACTAAACTTATTTCACTATAAGCATACTTTTTAAAAATGTAACTTTTTTGTTAATAAAACGAAGCGTTAACTTCTAACGTTATCGCGCATAACTGTATCCCAGTATCTATAAATCTGAACGCACGCACAATAATAGTATTAGAATGTATTTACCTGTATCTCGAATGGCTCTAAAGCCGGTGCCGCTATCTTAACATTAAATCCAGTGTCGTGTATGAAAATAAACTCCTGGTCTTGCTTTGGATCATCTTTCGACTGCGCTGTCGATTCAGTTTTGTCGTCCGCGTTTAAATTGTCCACAGTTTTGTTGTCTACATTATTAGTTTCCGATAATTTTTTGTCAGTAATAATCGGTTTAAGCGGCGAACACTGATTAGTTGGTGCGCACGTGTCCTCATCGATGTCTTCCTCGATATAACCATTTGAGTATCCATTCAAAGACTTTTCAGAAATAACGGAACAATTAGTTATAAAAAAATTTAATGCTACCAATAGTTAAGATACGCTTAGGATAACGATTTAACCGTTAAAATAAAATATTTTGCGGTAAAATTATTTAGCGAAAAATGCAATAATAAGGTTTGGAAAAAATAGGAAGCAAAACGATAACTAATAGCATTTTAGCGTTATTTGTCGCTAAAACGTCTAAAAAAATTACAGCACAGTTAAAAATCGTATCGTAAGTGCGATAAGTATATAATGTCAAAGCATGGCGCTATTGGTTTACATTGATTGTCTTATAACACACTGTTCCGTTGAGACATAAATCGCTGGTATCGGTGCTATCGTTGCATAAACTTTCGTGGACACCATTTACGGTGCTCATCATCACATTTACTTATACTGTTAATATAGAAACCGAAATACAAAACTTATAATAATTCCGAAATGAACGGATAAACTGTTTGACGAAAAGAAAAGTTCTGCTAAATTGCAATCAATGCTAGTGAGAGCGTGTTTCGTGTGACTCTTTGAAGGACAAACGAGATACTCTATATGACTGAATTATGACGACACCAAACACGTGCTTTTTATAACGTTCAATGGGATCGCATTCATTCACAAATAATATGCCGCTTTATATTTTCTAAAGCCCTGTTTCCCAGACTCGAAGTGTTGCAGCGATTGACGCTTTAAAGATCAGTCTAAAGTTATAAATGATTGTTAAACCGCTTAATACACACTTTTTCCAGTGCTTTCGTTAATATATTTATAGCGATTTTTTTTTGCTGGAAATCTCTCGTAATAAAAAGCAATTATTGCGTCACACTATCAATCAATCTATTATAGCTAAACCAATAGAAAAGGGTTATTTTTTTCGTTCGGTTACGCGTCTTTTATCGCAATCTCTTATCAGTTTATTTTTCTAAAGTTCAGTTTTGTTTTCATTCGCATTCTTCGCAAATATTTGTTTATTGCGTAACGACTTTTTTTCGGTATCGCTTATTATTAATGATTGCTTTTCGACTAATATTAGACGTTATTTATTCAAAATATGCGCAAAACATTAACGTTGAAATTAACGTAACGATTAAATTAGATTTCAATATCAATGCATTTAATATTTAAAATTTTGTGTCTTTAAATAACTTAACTGTTCAAAAGAATGAGTGAAACCAGTGATGAGTTAAACGATATATTGAGATCATTGAAGCGGTCGTCGAAAGGAAGGCTAAGCTATGATCGAAATTGGAAAGAAGAGGGAAGGACTCAGGTATTATTGAAACGCGTTATTAACCGTACGATATATGTCTTATATTATTGTGCGCTTTTTTTAGGAAATAATAAGCGACGTTAAGCAACAATTATCGGCGATTACTGTGAAACCGAATCGAGTTTATAATAATGTTAATAATGCGCGACAGAGAAAAGCAAATGTTTCCAATTTGTCATTGGATGGCAATGCGATCAATAATATAAAATCGATTAGTAAACAATCGCCTAAATATAAGATAACGCAAAGTATCAGTAATGAAAGCATCGCTAATTTAAGTTTAAATACTAACGGAAAATCGTACTCAACTCGCACTGATTTGGAAACAAGCGGTAAACTCAATAATGAAAGTGCTGCACAGATTTCAGCCATTGATTTATTGAATTATGAACGCGAAAGACAAGATATTGTCAGAGATATTACCGAAAAATACGAGTCGGATATTAAAAGCGTCGATAAAGCGCTTAAAGAAAAAATCGAGACTCAAATGCGAATCATTCGACAGAAACATCATTTGGCTTTGATTAGAAAGATAAATGACTTTAAAAAAGAGTATAAAGCAATCAAAGACATTATTGACAGTGGCATTGAAAATAATGACAATTCAGTGAATAGCAAACTAAAGGAAATTGAGAGTAAGCACCGTTTTCTAGTTGAGGAACAGGAAAAAAAGCAACAGGAAAATCGACGAAAACAGATTTTATCGCTCAGAGATGATATCGAGTCGAATGTTAAGGCTGTTAATGAACTGCTAAATAACATTAATGTGGAAAATACGCAAATATTTGAAATATTGAGGCAAGATTTGAACGCTTTGATTAGTTTATTACAGAATGTTGATGTTGTGCTCATCAGAAACGACAACTACTCTGACATTGATATTAATTGTGTTCAAGATTTTAAAAATACTTCGCTGGCTATTAAGGGAAAAATATTTTCGATTTTGGAAAAAGAAAAACAGTTAGTTTTAGAGAAACAAAAACAATTAGAATTTTTGAATTTAGCGAATAATAACAATACTAATAATGTGCCGAAAACGGAAAATTCTATTGTGAACGATAATCGCGCGTTAAATACTAGTGCATTCGATCCCATAAACTCGTTATCGGATTGCGTTGAACCACAAGCGCTTAAGGATTATTTAAATTTACAAAAATTTTATACTAATTTTGAAAATTCATTGGAAAGTTTTACGATTGACCCAAAGTGTAAATCGCATAAAAATGATTTACAACTATTTGTGAAAACTACTATTAACACAATATCGTGCGAATCTGTTGAACATATACGTGATAAGCTGAACAAATTAACTCAGCTTTTTAGCGGAAAATCAGTTCTATCTGGTGGTAAACACATAAGTTGTAATAAAAGAGAAGACGCACTCAATTACTGTATAAGTTTGTCGTGTAAAATGTTTATTGTAAGTTAAATAATATCAACTTTTGTTATCTTTATTACGATTTTTTCCTTTTTATTTCATACAAGAGCGTCGGCACAAAGCAAAAGGACATCGCACTCACTATGGCTCCCATAATAGTTCAGCTTTGGTCGCGTTTTCCTATTTTTGGTAAAATTTTTATGGCACATATGCAAGAAAAGTGTCCATACGCTGTGCCTTACTATCCGAAACAAGCAACTAATGAAAGTGAAAGCTCTTATTTAATTGTTTGCGGATATACTATTAATAAAGACGGAACTGTTGAAAATGAGGAATCATTTTTAAATCGAATGAGAGCTATCGTGAAAATTTATGCAGCAATTATTCAATCAAACGTTCAACACAAGCATCCGCATAATTTACATTATGGTTGGAGTTGGATCGCCAGAGTATTAAATCTGGAACCGCGTCCTGCTATTACGGCAGCCATTTTAGAATCGTTTTTATCCGTAACGGCTCATAAACTTTATTCGGTTTACGGGTTACAGTTTATCAAATTGATTAACTTTATTTCCGCTGATTATATAAACAGAATCGAGAAAGTATCGCAAAAGGAAACTAAAAGGCAAGCATTAGTCAAACTAATCATGTATATCAATAGCGTTAAAGGGATGATAGAGAGAAATGCGCCGTCAAGTAAACTAATGCCCGACGGTTTGATTCCTGAATATTTTTGGAAAGATTCGTATATGCATGCGCGCGGCGTAAGTTTTGGACACAATTTTTAAAACCAGTTAACAATTAATTGTACAGATATTTTTAAATGATTTTTACAAGTTCCAATCAAATCTATAAATTTATTAAATTTTGTTAAAATTTATTGCTTCATCATATTTTACCAATTTTAGTTGTTTTACCACTAGCATAGAAATATTTATATTCTTTTTATTATCATCAAAATATTCGATGCAGAATTTCGATTTTCAAATTAGGTGTTCGGTTCGAGTCTTTTATCGGTTTAATCTAACAAAGTTCAGGTCTGGGATTTTAACAATTTTTAAGAGCTTTACTTCTCTTAAAATAACTCATTTTTCTCAATTGTGAACATATAATGATAATAAAGATTGAATACTATAAAAGATTGCCAATATTTATTATAAATGTTTCTTCAAATCTATTTATAAAATATAGATATAAATATATTTTAAATTAATTATATATTTATTATTAAATAAGTAAAGTGTCGTCAAATTCTTCCTCTTTGGGTTCGTGCTGTGCGGCAACCTTTTTCAATGTTTTATTTACGCAATCCTGGAGCGATTCGCTCGCACCCGCGTCTAAAGTATTTAAACACGTTTGTAATATTTCATCTCCAGTTCTCATCTTTAAAAACGCGACCAACGCGTGTTCCGAGTTTGCCTTAACCATTGTATTCTTCTCCTTTGTTCCGTTCACTAGCCATGGAACTAATGTTTTGAACATTGCGGGCGGAATAGTTCCGGTGTATGATTTCGCGATAAATATAGTAGATATTGCAACTGTTTGTTTAACTTCGTTACTGCTATGATTCATACCCTATAGTATATACGGTACAAATATTTAAGGCCTTAAATTAATTAATATTAATATTAATAATAACGGTTACCCTCGCAAAAGCAGAAAGAAGTGGTTGTGGAATAGGTTCTGATTTATTTAAATGTTCTCTAATGAAATATGTTGTACTTTTAACTCCATTGATTACAATTGGCACGCGATCTGACGATATAAATGCGATTAACGTTTTACAAATTCTCTCATTCCAATCGGCTTTCATAATACGAGTTGGAGCTTCTTTAAGCGCGATTCTTAGCGCCACAGCTCTTCCGTGACGTAAAGTCCAATCAACGGTTAGATCGTCATCGAGTAATAGATCTCTAGCAATATTATTGAGCTCGTCGTTCGGAAGCCACGAGCAAAGCGCTCCCAAACACGCCGCAGCTGTTGTACGACACGAATCATCCGACATTCCAAGCAATGATGTGATGGTTGCAATCAATTGACGACGCACTGAATCAGACATTTTATCGCCAGCGGGAGTGATCGATAATCTTAACGCGTGAAGCATAGTTTCCTTAACTGTTAAGTCGTCATTATTACCACTGCCTTTAATAGCATTGTATAAATCAGCAAACACTGGATCACAGCGGTTGTGAACGACGATAAGATAACTCAATGCGTTTGCAGCTCTCAATCTAACACTCCTGTGGCCATCATTTAACGCTTTAAGAAATGTTTGCTGTAATTGCGGAATAAATGGCCTCAAAAGTATACCCACTTTACTAAGTAACAGTGAAAGAGTGTCTAAAACGGCAACTTTAACATTCCATGTGAATCGATCGCCGAGAATACGAATGAGTGGACCGGCAATGTTAACCACAGATGGTTTTAACGCATCAGCACTGGTCAACTCAATCACTTCGGAAAGACCGTGCGCTGCTTGCTCTTTGTGTTCTGGGGTGCCATTTAGAATTGCCTCTCGAAATATTGGTAGAATCGGCGTAATTCCTTTCGACAAACAAAATCCTGGCAAAAGCAGTTCATTCGATCCATTATGAGAACTCGCTCTCAAATCGCTGACAGCATATCGAACTGCATTTCGCACTTCGTTAACATATTCCATCTGTTCTTTACTTTCCATCACTTTAGTTATAGCATTCAACGCTTCCCAACTTAAGCTCAAAACTTGTTCATTAGAATCAGTAAAAAGAAGAATCAATCCGCGCAGTAATTGTGGCATATTAGCAGTTAGTGTTGCCTTTGATTGACTACAATAAGCGTATAACAGTAAAACCGAAGAACGTCTTAAATTTGATGATTCATTGCGAGCTGATTCTAGTAAATGATCGACAATAGTTCGCGCCCCCTGTTCGTCACTAACCGATAATATGACTGATTGGCAATACTCCAACTCCTAATATCAACTCAATTAATGTACCGGTATTATCAATATCAGTGAAATAGTAATTTACCTGTTTTTCTTGCGGTGTGTCGATAGCATTACTTAATGCCAGCAGTAAAGCTGGTAATATCTTTGGTAAATGTTTTGATAACGATTCACCAGCCACTGTCGATAGAAAAGATAGTGCGCGAGTATTCACTGGCGGTACTGTTAACTGAATAGAGTTAACAATTCATTAAACTAAACATTAAAACATTAAACAACGTTATCCAAACTAACCTGCGGCACTAAATAAGGCAGAACTACTCGACTTTTAATAGCCATAACTTGCCGCAAACCATCTAAAGTGTATTCACCCTTCTCTGTGTCGCCCAATTGATTCAATAAAGCAGGTAGTATTTCGTCGAGAGCTCTAACACCAACTGCAGAGTGAAGACTATCAAAAGTTTTAGCGGCCGCTTGACGTACTTCTGGCAACGGATCGAATAATGCTTTCTTAACAGTTGGAACCAGAGAATCCACGAATGTTTGCACCATTTCTCTGCTGGTGGACGCCATTATTTCGCTTAAACCGATGCACACTCCCTGTCGCTGATCGGATCGATCCGATTCCAGCCCCTGCTCTAAAATTGGAATAATTTCAGGCAAAATGCGTTCACCTAATTTGCGCACGAGATCTCCTAATGTCCGCGCGGCCACCTGTTGCTTATCACAGCTATGACTCGCTAAACAGCCGAGTAATAGCGAGAATAGTGTGGGCAGAATTTCTTTGAGTGTTCGCGGAGTATTGGTCACCACTACTTTCCACACGTGTAGCGCTGCCTGACGCACCTGCAGAGACACATCCGATCGGCCCATATATAGTCCCGATAGAACCCGATTTCGTCTGTCACCTCCGAGTGCGCCCATAATAGCGCGATGCGATTGTTCTGTACCGAAGTTGTCGTCTTCATCAGCAGTTTCAGTGGTCATTTTACCGGAAACACCAGAAATTTTAAATAAAAGGTCACCCAGTAATTGAACGGAACTGAATCTAATTCTCCAATTTTCATCAAAAAGTCCGCGTTCTAATTCTGGTAGTAATAGCTGTATCGCCGTTTCGGCGTACATGTTCACAATTCTCTGTCCGGCTCTGAGAGCAGTTTCGCGAACGAATTCATTCTCGTCTGCCAACGCTTTCAACACCGGATTAATTATTCTTCCAATATAAATCGTGAAATCTTGCGTAAACACCATCGGAAGATATATAAATAACATGATATAACCATCTTTGACGTGCGGCGCGATATCAGTTCTCTCCGCAGTTCCTATGATTTCGGGCATAAAGTTTTCCAATTTTTCGAGACCGAGTCCACCCATAACTTCGCTCAATCCTTGCGCAGCACCTGAACGATCAACAGAACTCGATTCGGATGTAAGTGTAGTCATAAGCCACGGCATCAAGTCTTCAAAAATATCTTCTCCCATTCCCTTAACCATAGCTCCGAGCGCTCGTGCAGTAACGCCTCTCACTTCTGGCACCGGATCCAGAAGAGACTGCTTAAGTCCAGGAATAATGGACGACAGATACGGTGATAGATCTTTTTGATCAGTGAGTGCGTACATATTACCGATGATTTGTGCGGCCATTTTGCGCGTTTCTGTAGACCTTCCTTGAAATGCTCGTTCGACAACTGGCATAATAAGCGCAAGCGATGGCGCGTCGATAAAGTGAACAAATTTTGTGTTAAGCATTGTGTTCAGACATTTTTGTGTCTTATTCGCAGGGTCTTGAAGTGCTTCCAATAAAACGGGTACAATTGCCTGAATTTCGGGATTCCTGATCACTGAACCGATTTGTTTTAGCGCTTGAGCTGCTGTTTTTTGTACCTTTGGATGCGAATCAGATATAACTGTCATAAGTTTGGGAACAATGCTCGGCAAACACGAAGATAATTGTTTGGGAGCGCAAAAAGCCATTGCACCCAATAATTCTATAGAACCAGCTTTGGTTCTCCACGAGTCTTGTTCTAAAGCGTCGAGAAGTGATGGCAACACAAGTTTAACGCCGTGAGCACTCAATTTGGACATTACTTGTTTTGCAGTGTCATCGGTTGCTTGTCTGACACGTGTGCTCGTGTCACCGAAACAAAGCAACAGATGAGGCAGTATGTGAACGATATAAGGCTCGAAAAGTCTTCCCAACATATTGCACAACATTTCAAACGCGAATAATGCTCCTTCTCTGTGATTTGGATTCTTTTTATCTTGAATAGCGTCGGTCAAAGCGTCCATAATTCCAAGTTGTTTGAGCGATAAAATACCCAATCCTTTAACGATACCTGCGATTCCATAAGCGGCACCTTTTCTTTCACCATAACTGTCCGATTCTAACAACAATTGAATTAACTTTTGCAACAAAGATGGAGCTTCTTCTTTAAACGAAGGAATGAGATGCGGCAGACAGTTAGCAACCGCTTCCTGAACCATTTGAGACGGAGTAGAGAGCGCTTCAATTAATTTGGCGACAATTGGTTTCACTTTTGGACTGTCTTTATCGATATGTCGCGCTAACGTTCCCATTAATACAACGACACTACGTCTCACCGCATCGTTACCCAAATTATCTGGCGCTTCGTCAAGAAACTTCTCGAACACATCCAACAGCAGATTAACATTATCTTTACCGTGAAGATCGACGAGAGCACATCCAGCCTCAAGCATCTGACTTCGAACGCTATCATTTCGATCTCCAAGCGCTTCTGGTACAAAAAATTGGGCCAATTCTTCGATATTATCTTTCGGAATTAAAGAAGCGAATCGCGTAATAATAAGCCCAATGCCTAAACGTGGCTCATAATTATCAACTTGACTGCTGGCTATATTTCTACCGAAAGGATCGGTTAAAACCGGCACTATTTTCGCGTTTTCTCTATAAATCTTAATCAATTCGCCAATAATTTTTGATGCTTCGTCAGGATATTCTTTGAGCAACGCTTCCATCGCACCCGCTATCGAATGTCGAAGAACTGAATTGCTATTTATAACGTCATCCAATAACGTGTAACACAACGAAACACTAGTTTTCAGATTGCAATCAGTAAATAGTTTGCGCGCTTTCGTTGAACACTGTTCTAACGGATCGAATTGCGACACAAAGATACGATGCGTCAGAATATACTTCGAATGTTCGTCTTTTATGTTAACTAAAATACGCTTCGAAAATATCTGTAATGCACTTAACGCTGACAACCGAAGCGAATCATTCGTACTCTTAATAGCGTCCAATAATATTAACACCTCATCGAACGTTGCTTTAGCGCATCCATCTCTTCCATCGGCGCACGAAGCGATGTCAAGAAATACTTTTGAAGCGGTCTGTTCGATGTGAATGGGACTGTCGGCTATCACTTTCAATATAGTAGTCATCATGAATTTTCGCGGCAAAATTTGCGGATCTTTCAGAAGTATCGATTCGTCTTCAAAATCGTCGCTCGAATAATCGATATTATTTCGCATTTGCATGTGTTCTGAAATGATTTGCAGGCAATGGAATATTTGCGTTTCGCTCGATTCCGGAGATATAAGTAATGAATGAATTAATGGGAAACAATAGGCGAAAGCTGGTGCAGTCAAACGCGATTTAATCGCTAATTGAGCAGTTTTTTCGTCATAATCGCGACCTTTTGGTCGACACGTTCGACGATATAAATAGGTTACAACTCTATCTATGCCTTTATTTAAATCCTCAGCCAACCACTGTTCGTCGATAGCGCAACACGGTTTTAGTTGTCTTAACGTGAGATAAGCGATCGAATCCCCGAATCGTTTCAACTCTGAATCTTTTTGATTAAAATTAGTTTTACGCAATTCAAGATATAAATTTGCTGCTTTTGAGGCGCACAATGGAGACGAAAATAAATTTATTAACGAAAATATAATATCATTAACATAAATAGAGAGTGCACTCGAATTGCTAACAGAAATGGCGTGAATTAAATCAATAGCGGCAGTAAAATCGTCATAAATTGATTTCAATTTCGCTCGAATCTCCGCTTCTTTGCAGAGCTGAGCACTCTTCGCCTCCAATTGCTTTTTATTAAGCTGTGGTTCATGCGAATCGCCTTGAATTTTCTTTTTCGCTTCCATTTCTTTGCGTAACTCGATTTCTTCCATTTGATTCTTAAACGAATACAACTTACTTTCGCGTTTAACGTTTTTATTGCTCATAGAATTGTCATTTTTATGCATTTCTAGAACAGATTTATCGTACAGTTCTCCTTCAGGCGTTAAATAAATTTCATAATCCATTTGAGTAATGATTTTGAAATCAGGTCTCGACAACGTATTTGCAGCTCTGGTAACCAATACGGGAATAAAATCGTGTGGAGCGAACTTAACCAATGCCTTAACAGCGTTTGTTTTAATGCTTATGTCATTAATTTCTTTTAGAACTCTATTAACAATTTTTTCCAAATTATTTTCTATGAATGTTTGCACAGATTTCGCATTCACCCGTTTTCGCAATAAATTAATCCAAACATTCGAATTAACGGTAAAAATGGAATTAATATGTGCTGCGGAGAGCGCTGCTAACAATGTTAAGGCAATATTTCGTTCCTCATTGCTATACGACAATAAAGTATTGAGACATTCGATTAACGCTGCGCTAGAAATTGTGTTATGTTTTTGCGAATCACTGTTTTGTTGGGTTTCGTCGAATTGCGAACTGTATTCAATCTGTTGATTACTCAGATCCTTGAATAGGTAACCAAATTCTATGACTAAATCGGTATTAAAATTTTCGTTTATCGAATTGAGTGCCAGCTTTTTGCACGTAATGTATGCCTGCTTTCGAACCGCATATGATAGCGGATGCGTCATTAAAAGCAATAGCGATCGATTCAATGGTCTGCAAATTTTAATAACAATTCTTAAACATTTTAACAATATTTATAATTTGTCAAAAAGCTTACTTCATTTTTCCGTTAAGTTTAGTCTCGTAATTAAATACAAGCGAATCTATAAAATTAATTAACATCTGTAATGCCTCTTCAGAAGCGGATGCGATATACTTTTCCGATAGAAATACTAATTTTTCCGTTTCAAAAACACCGTTGAAAAACGATTTTACTTTGGATTCTAAACAAATAAAAAAAATTAATTATTCGGTACTCACCATACTTTGAATTTTACTTAAATTCGACAAAAAGTTATTTAAGTAAATCCTTTGCATATAAGTAAAAGTTACATACCGTATTGTTTATTGAAAAAACAAAGTTTTAATATTAAACAGGACGCATAAAGCGCTTCGTTAACGATAGGCATTTGCGAAACAGTGGCTGTCACTGATTTTTGAGCAGAACTGCTTAATATACTCAAAATATCGTTGGCCTGCGTTTCCGGCACATTCTGCTTAAAAGCCGAATTCAAGCACGAAATATATGCACATTTAATATAAGCGGTTGTTGTCTTCAACGATTGCAGTGATTTATACCAATCCAATAATATTTTCGGTATTTCATTGGATAATCGAGTGCACCATAACTGCAACTGAGCGATGATGTGAAGTATAGTGGTTTCGTGCACCTCTTGCTTAAGAACATTGACAAACAGTTCGACCGCTAATTCACTTAAAGCGTGCGCTTCGCCGCTAACCGTGTGATGATAACTGATGGCTCCGATACCACTCAAAACCCCATATCTTTGCGCAGCAACCGTTAACTTTCCTTCGCTACCATTTAGAACACCGAAATAGTGTTTAATCAAATCTTCGATTGCCGACGAATTAGAGCATTGTTCCACTAAATTCTTTGTGGCAGAAATTGCTTCCGTTCTCAGCGTATTGTCCTTCGAATGCAATTGCGATGCAAGAAGTTTACCGATAGTGAGCGCGTACGGACTTAAGTCGAGCGATAACTCCTTTAGAATAACGCGAACCAAGTTTAACACAACTTCGCAGTTGCGTAAAACCGATTTCTGCATCGATGGCAGTATTAAATTAGTGAAATCATTGTGTGTTATTTGCTTCAGTAAACATTTAAAGCCGGTATTAATCAAATCGTCAGACAATTTTGTTTTACATCCGATAATTTGCTTAATAAACAGTTCGATAAAAACTGGTTTATGCTTAGCTATTAAATCCGTTGACTTAATTTCGGAACAATACTTAATAAGATAATCCCATAGAATGGCGAACTGAAGCGCAAAAGTTTGGTCACAATTAACGCTCAGTTTCGATAATGTGTCGGAATATTCTTCGATATCAATAGATTTCCAATAAATCTTTAGTTTTCTGAACGACTTACTAATCAGCGGCGCATTATTCGAACCGGTGATGATTGTGACCAAAAACGCGTGACATTCGACAAGTTTGGCTTTAGTGTTGGCATCGATAGCCTTCCAGTTCACCAAAACTATTAAATTAAATGCAGACAAACTGAGCCTCGCTATAGATTTGCTGGAACTTATTTGCGGAAACGATAGTAAATAATTGTGTACACTAATAGTCAAATATTTGCTACTTTCCAGTGGATTACGATTTATGAGAAGCCAAACAAATTTCTTGACTAATGAACGGGATTTCGAGTCATTATATCGCGGATATGTAACAACTAGTACTTTAAATAAGCCGCGAATTGTTGACTCTAACAGAAAATTGAATAAACAAATAATTATGCGATAAGTTTTTGAGAAATATCTAATTGTTGAT
Organism: Phthiracarus laevigatus; assembly: GCA_034700185.1. Lineage (NCBI taxonomy): Eukaryota > Metazoa > Arthropoda > Arachnida > Sarcoptiformes > Phthiracaridae > Phthiracarus > Phthiracarus laevigatus. The sequence continues at coordinate 4,254 of JAQIXJ010001578.1, read as the reverse complement.
GGAAACAAACCTTCGATAGTTTTTTCGTTCACATATTTGGTGAGTTCATTGAAAATTAGTTGTCTGTCGCGAAACGAATTGCTTTGCAAATAAACGCTTAAATTTTTAATGATATCATTTATGGTGGCATTCGATTGAATAATCATCGTGTGTTGGTGTGGTGTCTGGTATTGTTGTGGTTGTGGAACATTGATTTAAATCAATATAAACGTTCGCATATCATATCAAATAACATGAAGTGATGATTTGCACGCTTTAGTGTACGTATTACTGCGCATGACTATGAACGTACACTACAATAGTCTAACACCAACGCCAGTCAAAACTTTTTAATATAAATTTTAGAAACAATCAAATTGAAAACAATACAGAAAAAGCACGCGAACACGTCCAGTGCAGTATGTTTTGTCGTGGCGTTAATGTGTTATGGCTTTCTGTGGAGATAACTGTTGTAAAGCATTTTAGTGTGTGCGGCTTTTATTCACATTGAATTTCACAATCAGTTTATTGGTTTTAAGTAAGGCCGCGACGTTGGTGACTAACACTTTTTTATTAAACAGTTTATAGACATATTAATAAATTTTATTTACTAATCATTGAAAATTAATACAATTAAGAAGCATTTGTTAGGTCAAGAAAAGTCATATTTGAATCGTTAGATCATATTTCTATTTAAAATATCATCACTTAATATAAAAAGCATTATTTGTCTGTTGTTTGTTTGATTGTGAAGACCTTTATAGGCTCCTCCCCTGGGGGTCCCACTACCTCGACACCTTTATCAATGGATTTAGCTTGAAGAAAGAAGGTCAAGTAGGGGGTTTCGAGGTGTCTGGACCCCCTGAAAATATGAGTGTGGAAAAACTGTTTTAATTGCTTTATAAACGCCTCTTCTGATCGCTCTTCCTCTCGACACCTATATTATAGGATTCGGCTCAAAAAATAAGGCGCTATTAGGAGGGTTTTGAGGGGGCATTTACCCCCTTATGCAGGAGGGGTGAATAATATTTTCAACAAACCCTTAGACACCTTCAATGCAGCTCAGAAAACGGAGTTAAATGAAGGGTCCCTCGAGGGTGGGCATTCCCTTATTTGTAGGGATGAAAAAAACTTATATAAACCCTTCGACACCTATATCATTTAATTCGGCTACAAAAATTTAGTTAAATTAGGGGTCACTCGAAGTATGGGCACCTCCTCCTGAAAGTTGGTTAGGCTTAGATAAGCGAGTAGGGAAGGGGCAATGCGGAGTGTTAATAATCCGTTCGAAGCACAGGATGATGCCTAGTATTACTATAATATTGACAATAAATATTCACAATAATCACTTATTTATATTGTTCATACTTGTTTTAAAATTAATAAATTTTTCAGTTAAACTATAAAACTGCAAAAAGTTATCATTTAAACTTGAACAATATAATTCCATGACTTTGACAGTGTTTGGTCAAATGATGTTTCCGCAGCAGGTTATGACTAGGGCTTTGAAAATCGTTAGAAAAAATGGTGCAAAATCGTTTACTAATGGTTTAATAAAAAGACTTAAAATCGTTTGAAAAAATTTTAAATTTTAGTTACAAAAATGAGATCTAATGAAATTTCATGGAATTCTTTGTTTTTTCACTATATGTTCTTATATTGTCTCTAAATAATGTATTATATTTCGAAAAAGATTTTTCAGAAAACTAAGAGACAAATTTCTTAATTTATTTTTTTCAATTAAACTGTCATATTCTTTAGTGAAAGAAATCAGATTTGGATTTTGATAAATTTGTTAGCCTAGAATTACCCTTGAATTTATAATTTACACATATATTATTATAAAAAATTAAAATCGTTCAAAATTTTTAACTTCGTTTGATATTTTTAAAATCGTTTGAATCGTTTAATTCGTTTACTTTATTTTTAATTATTTTGTTTCAACATATCATATAAACTTGTTTTAAAATGAAATAATATTTTAATGAACTCGTTAATTAACGATTTTCAAAGCCCTAGTTACGACTTCGAAAAAAGTTTTGTTTATTGTTACAACGTTTTAGAGATAATCGATAGTTTTAACCAGGGTGTCCCAGAGTGTGTTGGTCTGGGGGAGGTTACTTTCAGACTTTTCAAAATTTTAGGGAGGGGGGTCAAACTACTGGAATAAAAGCGACAATTTTTCTGCCATCTGTCAAAAAAACATTTAAAAAAATTTTCCTCCCATAGAGATGTCGTTTTCCATTTTTTAGGTAGGGGGGTCAACTTTTTGAGAATTCTTGGGGGGGGGGGGTAACCCCCTCCAGACCCCATCTGGGACACTCTGGTTTTAACTAAAGGTGCTAATGGTTTGACTTTATTTTAGATTAAGATTCTTACATAAAACAATTAATTTATCAAGATCTATACATTTAATTAAAAATAAGTTTACAAATTACAAAGTTATGATATTAAATAATATTGTAACACATTTTTAAAGTTGTTTAGTTAATAAATACCTCAACCTTACCATCTAAAATAAAAACATTATGAACTAATTTTAAATGCTTCTGACAGTTACTAACAATCAAATGTTTTGTCGCAATCAGCACAAAGAATTCGTCCATCACATTGTTGTTCGCTCAAACGTTTTGCTCTTATTTGACTCAATTGTATTTCTTTATTTGTGTCATTAAATACACTTTTATCTGCATTTTTTCATATTGACTTAGAAAGCAAGTTTGATTGTTTCTTTAAACTGTTGCATATTTTTTGTGGTATTACACCATCAATTCATCTGAATTTTTTGACTTTTAACTCAATGACTTTGTTTATATACACGTTTTTATTGTCTTTTGTTGTAACAATTACTTGTTCTTTGCTATTTTTTGTGCTATCTTCATTAAACCATTTATCCGACTTTAATTTTTTCCTTTGTTTTTCCATTATGTTATGAAAAATGACGGCGTTTTTTATATTTTTGGTTTAGTTCTTCTTTTCTTGTATTTTTCTTGTATAAGTGATTTCAATCTAAGAATTTAAGGCTTCAATTCTTCCATTTTTAAGAACAGTTTTAATAGTTTTTGTAACTTACAATTTGTAACTTTTATATCGGTTTAAGATTTTTTAACAGCTATTTACATGTGTTCTCTCACTTTACTTTAAAAATTGTAATTAAATAAAATCAAAATATTTTTATATAATTTCAGTTTTATTATGTCTTTATTCATATAATGATGAATATCAGTTGGAATATTTGTTATTTCTCATTTTAAAGTTTCTTGTAAACCTGAATCTCCTAATAATTCGTTCTTTTTAACATTTCTTTGATATAAGACATCTATTCTTGATCACTTATCCATGCAACCAGGTTAAATTTTAATACATTTCATGTATAAACCCAAACAAATGTTGTTTGTGTTGCCAGATTGTATCAAAAAAAAATCAAAATGAATAAATTCAAAGTCGAGGTCATTTTACATTTAGTAAACTTTCAAAATATATATATTTTTGTATTTATTTACACAAATAAATGACGAAAAATTAAATTGCAAAACAAAATGATTTTTAAACAAGTAAATATAACGATAATATAAAAAGACAAAAACTTATATCAATATGATAAATACATTCAAACAAATTTTCTTTAATTTCCTTAATAGGAAAACAATTTTTTACGCATATAGTTATCAGTTTTAAAATTTGCATGTTGATAAATATTTACGATTCATTTGTTTTTAGTTTATCTTATTATAATTATTCATGAAAATCAATAATAAGACTTACTTATTAGAAAGAAAAGTTTAAAAAATACATTGTTTTATTTTGTTCTAAAAGATTTTATATTATAACAAACTTTAGAAACTTATTAAGCAGTACACATTAACGTGGCACATATTAACATTGCAATTAATGTGAATAAAATTTTGTTGTTTTATAGTGTACTACAGACGAACACAACAAAAGCAGAACGAAAATAATATCTCTTCATCTCAGAAAAAAACTTTAACAGAAGAATGAGTCTTTAACCTTGAATTTGTTTGCACACACTATTTTGATAATTAGTTGTTTTGCTTAACTTTTGAAAAGAAATCCATTAATAATTGTTTGGCTTTATATTTAATCAAATCATCAAAAGTAGACTATGAAACGGGCCCCCGAATTTTCGGGCGCCCGAGGGCCCCCGACGTTTTCTGTCGGGCTTTGTCGGGCTCGGGCTTTAAGTTAGAAAAATGTATCGGGCCGGGCTTTTGTACCAAAAAAATTAAAAGCCCGAAAATTTTAATTTTGGCAAAA
>JAQIXJ010001577.1:0-19848 GCA_034700185.1 Phthiracarus laevigatus | reverse complement strand
CTTATGCATTTGACCATGTCCGTCTGTCCGTCTGTCCGTCTGTCCGTCTGTACGTTCGCAGTCTTATATTAATTAAGTAGATTCCCCGATTTCTTTAAACTAATTAAGGAATTTTGACATTTTTCACTTGATTTAACTATTAAATTTTTAACATAAGTAAACCTTAACCTATGAAAAAGTGAGCTCTCTATGAATGTGCCGTTCTTGTTTCTAACCGAATCCGGTAATAAAAAATTGCTATAATGACCCAAAACATAGAAAAACGGTTGTTTGTAATATTCATGGGAAGTAACGTTCACAATGATAGAAGCGTCCACGTAATTATGTACCCATTTAGGTCCATCCGGATGTGTATATATCATATTAGGAATATTGTGAAGTTTTATCACCATTTTCAGTATGAATTATTGCTTTTTTAGCTCAAAAGTACTTAAAAATGGTTAAATACTATTTAGATTGTTTAGAAAAATTTATGTTATCGATTTACCGAGTTATCATAGTTTCGACAAAACAATAAATAACTTATGATTAATAATCTTAAATTTCATTAATTGTAATACTGTAATAGGAAAATGCTTTCTAGTTCCTCGTTTTAAAAAATTTATAACAAGCGTATGGTGAAACACAAGTTTTTTAAAAACACAATTCATATTTTTCACGCATATTTCAAACTTTATTTTACAACAACTCCTTATTTTTATTAAAAAACAAGATCGATACGGTTATAATATCTGACTTTGAAAAAGTTTCTGTAATTCTATACTCGCTCGCTCCCTTTAGTTTATATTATTTTTATAAAAAATTAGTTTTTGCTTTTAGCTTCTAGCTTCGGAAGCTTAATAATAATTAGTTTTTAGTAATTGAAAAATATATTATTGAAACATGGATTAATAGAAAGATTTAGAAAATTTACATTCAAAGTGTTGTGACTCTGAGCACATACCCTAAAATGATAGTCTAAAAATTTAATGTGTTTTTTTCAAACCTAATAGTCTTCTTATCAACATGAAGCTTATTTTTGAAGTTTATGTACATTATTTGATTTCCAATTATACTTTTATCTAAAATTATACTTATTTGTAAATAATTAACCCAACACTTTTAATTTTGAATTATCTTTCAAACTATTGTCAACTAATGATGGCAATAATCTTTAGCTTAAGGAGAGCGCGATAAAACGTCATATTTTTTGTGAGCTCGTGTTTACCTTAGCTTGGATTCTAATATTATGGTTATAAGTATTTAAAATTCAATGAGAACCTCTAATCGTGTTTACGTGCAACTAAATCTAATAACATATCAATAACCTTGACATTCGCACATGATATTTGCATTAACATGTAAGTTTATAGATTTCAAATAAAATTTTTGATTCCTTTTACGGATATAAAGGAGATAATATTAACAAGCCTACATTTTTTGATTGTTTCATACATGATAAGAGTAATAAGTTGAGTTATTCCTCTATACAATTATTAAGATAAACAATATATAAACCAACATGACATTTAAATTTTAATTATATATTTGAAAATGAAGATTCTATTAGTTTTATTAATTTTTTGTTCTTTTATACATATTCATAAACAATCTTTCGAAGATTTTAGAATTACTGGAAGTAAAAATGAAAAACTTCCATTATATACTCACCTATACTATGGAATTAGTAATAAAAGGTTTAGTTATTATTGGATAGATAATTACCAACTCGTTCCATCTATTGATTCGAAAAATCCGTCACATTGGATAAAACTCTATTATGAACGTGACAATATTAATTACAAGTTTCAAACCTTACACATTAACATGGGTTATTTTTACATCGAAAAGATGGATGAAAATTATTATCGCATATTAGGTTCAGGTATGCATAATCTAATTATACGATTTATATTAATAATGTTTAAGTAATAAAATGTTTGTTAAAAACAGAATCTCCCTGTAAACATCTGCCTGCAGTTCCTGGTGGAAAGTTTTCTTTAATTCCTAATCTTATAGCTACATGTTGTACTAATTGCTACAATGAAATCACTGATGCATTTCAATGGAAGTTTACTTTAATGCCTGATTACAAGTTAAATGCAATAATGACTGATTTTCAATACGAAACTCCATTACAAGTAAATCTAAATGAATTTAAGGTTTAATAAACTTTTTCACATTTTTATATAGGATGTAATAAAACAACATATGAAGAAAGTTGATTTGTTGCAAACATCAACACTAACATGATAGTCCGGCTAAAATAACAGAACAAGTAACCAACTCAGTTAAAAAGACAATCGTTTGAGATAACGTATTCCAAATCTATAGCAGAATCGACGAAATATTTTGATAGATTTTACATACATGGTGAAGTGAACGGTAAGATTTTTGGTATTGGCGCCAGTGGGGGCACTTCAAATGAATTTATTTATGAATATAATAAAAACACGACAACATCAAATAGTTACTCTAGTACTACTTCGAAAGAAATAACACTCGGTATTAAAAAGTCAGTAGAAGTTCCGCCATACGGGAAAGTACAAGTTCTTTCTTACGTTAATTGGATCGATGACTTATCAATACCTTATAAAGCAAAAGTAACGGTTACGGGTGTTGCTCCACAATTTGAGAGCGATAGCAGATTGAACTCACAAACCATATCTGTGTTATTAAGCAAATATGGCTTTAATGAGAAACTTATTACTAAAACAGACACCTCATTAACGTTCAAAGTGAGTGGTACATTCACAGGTTCGTTTGGTCTCGATTCTGTTTTTAGTGTAACATCTTTGGACAAAACTACTACAACCGACTACAATGCAATTGCAACTCAATCAACAGTTAAAAATGATGGCTATACGGATAATTATCGGCAAACTAACAGCGCATTTATAAAGTTTAATAACCTTTTAATAAATACGTTAACTTTAATAATAATGCTCAATGTTTTCTCCTAATCTAATATATTTTTAAAACTGATTTCCCATAACTTCAATGAATGGTTAAGTTTTTTGAGTTATTAGCTTGCCTTGTCGTTTTAAGATTTTCGCTAATTTGCAATTTATGTGCCTTTTAATAGTGGCCAATATATTGAATTCAGCCGCGTAAATGTATATAACTTATATAAGCATTCCTTATTTAGGAATATAACTTTTTTGTTCACTTTCTAAAAGTCAGAAATTTGATTTATATGTCCGCCTGTATAAATGGTGTAAACTTTTTTGTAATTTTTTATATTAATAAAGAGATTTTAAAGTTATTTAAAAACCTACTTCACATTTCTAACACGTTTTATTACATAAGTGCTCCGTATTTTTATGAATGAAAAAATTCTAATATCAATTTTACATATATTTTATATCTATCTTTCAATATTTAATATTCAGTAAACACAACTACCTTCACCTTTAGCTTATTCAGAAACTCAAGTTTTCAATAAGTTATTGCCAATAACTTATATTTTGATATATTTTATATATTCAAGAATTTTTACGCTAATATGTGGTTTTCATGCATTTTTCTATACCTGTCAGAGAAAAGTGATAAATTGGTTTGGGTTTCAAAGGTTGTGTTTGAATCACGAAACCGCAGGCCGAACAACTTTAAGTCAATTGCTACTGTTATGATGTGATATATCGATGGTGTGCTATCTCCGTGTTAAACCGTAAAACTTTTTCTTTAAAAAAAATTTAAATAATTTAAAAATTTATAATAGAGGTCAAACTGAATTTTATAGAATTAAAGTGCAAACACTGTTCGAATTTTTTGGCCATTTAAACACGTTTACACTTTTAACGTTTAAACGTATTAAGGTTTAACAAGTTTTGGTTTCAACTGTGTAAGCGTTTAAAATGTGCTGTAGTTTTATACACAAATAACGAAACAAATAAATTACTGCATTAAATTTGTAAAATATAATGAGCCTAAAGTGTAAACATGTCTGAAGTGCTGGAACCGACCAATCGGTAATGTCGATTAACATTGTAATAGCAAAGTTTTTAAGTTTTACGGCAAAAGTTGCGCTAAAAGTTTCCGTCTATGAATATACATTTACTGTAACTAAAGTTCATACTAATGAATTCATACTTTTTTGGTAACATTATACAGAATGCGGACTGAGTCGCGTGAAAACTTTTATATCTACGATCTCTGGTTATTACATACTTATGCGAGATATATATTTATATATATATACTGGTTCTAAAACTAATGATAGTAATGTGCTAAATACCTTAAAAATTATAAATTAGCTTAAATCCCCTTAAGACTAAGGACAGGATGTCAGACACACGTTCAAATCCATAAACATACAAATCAAAAAAGTTGAAAATTTTAAAATTATATTCATCATTTTGTTATCATACTATTAACCAGAAAACAAAGTTACATCTACTTATGAAGTTTATTAAATTAAAATTTCATTAAATATATCCATGATAACTGCCAATATAAATTATTTAACAAAAACTTTTTTAGACAGTTTTGTTTTCATTTAAATTATTGTAGCTTTCGGAGAGTATGCATTAAACTCATTAAAATCATTAAACTCCATCAAATATCAGTGTTTTGATAAATAAAATATTTGAATAGCTTCTGTCAATGTATGTGAAATCAGTATTAAAATTGGTGATGATGGAGAGAGTGGTCTCCGAAAGCTACAATAATTTAAATAAAAACAAAACTGTCTTAAAAAGTTTTTGTTAAATAAATTAAAATTTATTTTAAATTCACTGATAATTATAATATATAATTAAATATACGGATATAGAAAATATAAGATTAACAAACCTGCAGTTTTATTCTTGATTATTTCAAACATGTTAAGAGTGATAAGTGATTTAATCCTCTTTAATGAGTAAGATAAAATGTTAAACAATATATAAACCAAAATCATTACATTTAAATTTTTATTGAAATTTTTGTGAAAATGAAGATTCTATTAGTTTCATTATTTTTTTGTTTTTTCACTTTTATTCATAACCAATCTTCTGACGATTTTAGAATTACTGGAAGTAAAAAGGAAAAACTTCCATTATATACTCATCTATTCTATGGAATTAGTAATAAAAAGAGTGGGAATTATTGGGTAGAAAATGACGAACTCGTTTCATCTATTAACCCAAAAAATGCGTCACATTGGATGATGCTTGAATACCATAATGACACTATTAATTACATGATGTTTACCATATACTCTGGCAATTACTATTATATCGAAAAGATGGATGAAAATTATTATCGCATATTAGGGTCATGTATGCATAATCTAATTATACGATTTATATTAATAATGTTTATGTAATAAAATGATTGTGAAAAACAGTTGATGTCTGTAAACAAAATGCTATGACTGATGGACAATATCTAAATGGTAATTTGCATCAAGTGGAATGTTGTGGTAATTGCCCCAATGAGTTCATTGATGAATTTCAATGGAAGTTTACTTTAATGCCTGATTACAAGTTAAATGCAATAATGACTGATTTTCAATACGAAATTCCATTACAGGTAAATTTCAATAAATTTTCTTAAGGTTCTTATACATGTTAAAACTTTTATATAGGATGTAATTAATCAACATATTAAAAAAGTTGATTTATTGCAAACATCAACGATAACAAATGATAGTCCGGGTAAATTAACAGAAGAAGTAACCAACGAAGTTAAAAAAACACAATCGTTTGCGATAACATATTCCAAATCTATAGCGGAATCGTGGAAAATATTTTATAAATATTCTATACACGCCGAAGTGAGCGCTAAGTTTCTTGGTATTGGCGCCAGTGGTAGCACAACACATGAGTTTGGTTTTGAATATGGTAAAGATACTGTAACAACGAATGGTAATTCGAATACTGTTTCCAATGAAGTAACGTATAACATTAAAAAAACAGTAGAAGTTCCGCCATACGAAAAGGTTCAAGTTCTTTCTTACGTTAATTGGATCGATAACTTATCATTACCTTATAAAGCAAAATTAACGGTTACGGGTATTGCTCCACAATTTGAGAGCGATAGCAGATTGGATTCAGACACCATATATGTATTATTAAGCAAATATGGCTTTGATGAGACACTTATTGCTGAAACAGATAACTCATTAACGTTCGAAGTTAGGGGTACATTCACTGGTTCGTTTGGTCTCGATTCTGTTTACAGCGTAACATCATTGGGCAAAACCCGCAATACGACGACTTACTACAATGCAATTGGTATAAGTCGATCAACAGTAAAAACTAATGGCTATTTAATATCATACTAACATTAGATAATTACTTAATTTAATAAATGTCCTCAAATAAATTAATGTTTTGATTAATTCTATTATTGATTAAGTATAACCCCGGTTCTAAATTTTATAATTTTTCTAAATTATGTTACTTTTATGATAGATGACTGAATTAAACAATATTATTAAGTTTAATTAATTAAATCAATATAATTAACAGTATAATTAAATATTACATAATAAACTAAATTATAACTTAACTTAATTTATAAATTAAAATTTTAAGAATTAAAAATTTTTAAGCAATTTTTAAACCCAATAAATATATGATTGCATGGAATGAGGTTTAACTACAGTCGAAAAATTTCCATCACTCGAGTTAATATTAAGCTCAACCGAATCGTCATTCATGTTTAGCGCAATTATAACAACTCCATTATCGGGTCTTAGAAACGCTGTTGTTTCAAATTTAGCAACTTTTGTTGGTGCCGTTTCCTTTATTCTTACCGAATCCGGTAATAAAAATTTGCTAAAATGTCCTAAAGCATAGAAAAACGGTTGTTTGTAATATTCATGCGAAGTAGCGTTCACTATGATAGGAGCGTCCACGTAATTATGTACCCAATTGGGTCCCCCCTGAAGATCCAACACTAGATTCCAGTCAATCCAACCCGTCACCCAGTGATTTAAATCCTGCCACAAAAATTATTTCCCCTAAATTATTGATATCATTATATTTTTAAAATTATTTTAAAATACCACAATAATATCACTGGCGTATCGTTCAAATGTGGCCCAATTACCGAGCGATACGTGAGTCCTCGCACCCCTCCATTCTTCGCACGCCTCGGTTCCAAGAATATAAAAATTTGGATATGCGTCATGCGTTTTGTCTAAGTTAACGACGTTTGTGTCCGTATTTTCGTACCAATGGAAGGCAACTCCCGAAACATATTTAGCCGCGTCTTTATCCTTCAGAATAGTATCCGCCCAATTAAATATTTGACTCCTTTGGTCGTCAAATATCATTAAATCGGTTGTGTTCAACCCGTATCCGGCCTTTTCAAGAATCGGTCCCAAATCCGTTTTGATAAAATCTCTCTGAAGCGCAGGAGTGAACCCGAGACTATTAAATGCATAACTTGATACATCACCCGCTTTTGGTTCGTTCTCAACTGTCAACCCCCAGATTTTAACTCCATTTGCGATGTATTGGTCGATAAATCTTTTGCATGTTAGAAATATTAATTTTAATTTTTTCATTGACAGCAAATCAATTAATTCATTTTTCCATACTTCACTAAATAATTTGCAAAAATTTTGTATTGTTTTCCGCCCGGGTTTCCAATAAGATAACCCCCATTATTGATTTTGTTATTAGTTTTAAGCCAAGCGGGTGCACCCCATGGACTTCCGAAATACTTAACATTGTGTGGACTAACACTTGCCGCTAATTTCAGGTATGGAATCTATATTTTTTGTGATGATGCGAAAATAAATAATAATAATTTTTTTCATTTAGCATATATATTTTTTAAATGTTTGCAAAAAATTAAGTTAGTTTAACACCAAATTATGTTCCATTAGTATAGTAAAAATACTTTTCTAACCTTATAATCAAAATCTTCTTTAGTGAGATTAAAATGTTCCAAATTATCGTCGTTTACTACAGAATCTGCATAAGTATAAGCGCGTGTGGAAAAGTCACTTCCAGCGATCGGTATTCTTCCCACTGTATACTCGATACCGGTATCCGCGAAATAATCTTTGATTAAACTACTTTGCAAATCCGTTGGCAGAGCGGCGATATTAATTCCGGACGCGTCCGTGAAAGCTCCACCAAAACCGATAATTTTCTGAAGTTTCGTAGTTTTATCAATTGTTATTGTTTGCGTTTTTGTAGGCTTTTCGGTGTGCGTCGCTCCGAACTTTAGCTCAGTTTTCTTAAATCTGTCACCAGATTTACTCGATTCGAATAGTGTAATAACGCCTTTATCGGTTTTTTTAATTGGATCCAAATTATCGCAATACGTGGCATTGCATACGCAAACCGTGGCTCCATTCCCAAAATCCCTGGAATGGCACTCTTGTCTGCAATACACTTTTAAATAAGTTTTAAAAATTAATTATTTATTAATTAATAAAAAATTTTATGAAGTTTTATACCATATACAATACAGCTTAAAAATGACAATAATTTTACTAAATTCATTTTCTTTTTTTATGGTTCACGCTCTCGTGTATAGCTTGTGATCTTTTTTATAGCTTAAAAAGCCAAGGCCGAATTAAGTAACGAATAATAATGGATTTAAAAGCACGAGTGTTTATAAGTCTAATAGATAATATTGTTTTGTGACGACCGGATTCTATTTGCAACATAGGAAAAACATCAACATTTTCAATACAAATAATTGTGTAATTTGTATCATATAAAATGGTTAAAGAATGCTTAAAAATGGTTAATTACTGTTTAGTTTGTTTAGAAAAATTTTTGTTTTCGATGTATTAATAGTTTTGAAATAAACTTTAAATAACTAATGAATAATTATCTAAAATTTCATTATTTGTAATAATATAAAAGTGCACTCAAGTTCCGCGTTCTAAAAAGTTTCATAACAAGCGTATGGTGAAACACACAGTTATTTAAAAACACAATTCATATTTCTCACGCATTTTATTTCATATGTATGGTACTCCGTATTTTTATCATAAAAAAAATTCTAATATCAATTTGACGTATTTTATCGCTATCTTTCAATATTTAATATTCCGTAAACACAACTACCTTTACATTTAGCTTATTCAGAAACTCAAGTTTGGCAATAAGTTATTGCCAATAACTTATATTTTGATTTATTTTATATATTCAAAAATTTTTACGCTATTATGTGGTTTGCATGCATTTTTCTATGCCTGTCAGAGAAAAGTGATAAATTGGTTTGGGTTTCAAAGGTTGTGTTTGAATAAAGAAACCCCAGACCGAACAACTTTACGTCAATTGCTACTGTTATGATGTGATATATCGATGGTGTGCTATCTCTTCGTGTTAAACCGTAAAACTTTTTCTTTAAAAAAAATTTAAATAATTTAAAAATTTAAAATCGACGTCAAACTGTATTTTATAGAGTTATCGCGATTGAGTTAAACTGTTCGACTTTTTGTGGCCATTTAAACACGTTTAAACGTATTAGGGTTTAACAAGTTTTTGTTACAACTGTGTAAGTGTTTAAAATGTGCTTTAGTTTTATACACAAAAAACGAAACAAATAAATTACTACATTAAACTTGTCAAATATAATGAGCTAAAAGTGTAAACATGTTTGAAGTGCTGGAACCGACCAAATCGATTATGTCATATTACGATTAACATCGTAATAGCAAAGTTTTTAAGTTTTACCGCAAAAGTTGAGCTAAAAAGTTTCCGTCTATGAATCAGCGATGGATTTGGCGCGAGTTCTTCTGCCACTGAGAACTCATTTTAAAACTTCATAGTAAATGAGTAAGAGACAGCGTTTATGCGATCACATACGTGCACTATCCAAGTATAAAACAGTGATTTACAAACTCGCACCGAATCCATAGCTGCTATGAATATACATTTACTGTAACTAAAGTTCATACTAATGAATTCATACTTTTTTGGTAACATTATAAAGAATGCGGACTCAGTAGCGTAAAAATTTTTATATCGACGATCTCTGGTTATTACATACTTATGCTACATATATATTGGCTCTAAAACTAATGATAGTTATGTACTAAATACCTTAATTAATATAAAAATTAAGCTTAAATCACCTTATTAATATAAGACTAAGGACAGGATGCCAGACACACGTTCAAATCCATAAACATACAAATCAAAAAAGTTGAAAAATTTAAAATTATATTTATCATTTTGTTATCATACTATTAACCAGAAAACAAAGTTACATCTACTTATGAAGTTTATTAATTTAAAATTTCATTAAATATATCCATGATAACTGTCAATATAAATTATTTAACAAAAACTTTTTTAGACAGTTTTGTTTTTATTTAAATTATTGTAGCTTTCAGAGAGCATGCATTAAACTCATTAAAATCATTAAACTCCATCAAACTCCATTAAACTTTATCAGTGTTTTGATAAATAAAATATTTGAATAGCTTATGCCAATGTATGTGAAATCAGTATTAAAATTGGTGATGATGGAGAGAGTGGTCTCCGAAAGCTACAATAATTTAAATAAAAACAAAACTGTCTTAAAAAGTTTTTGTTAAATAAATTAAAATTTATTTTAAATTCACTGATAATTATAATATATAATTAAATATACGGATATAGAAAATATAAGATTAACAAACCTGCAGTTTTATTCTTGATTATTTCAAACATGTTAAGAGTGATAAGTGATTTAATCCTCTTTAACGTGTAAGATAAAATGCTAAACAATATAAAAACCAAAATCATTACATTTAAATTTTTATAAAAATTTTTTTAAAATGAAGATTCTATTAGTTTCATTATTTATTAGTTTTTTCAATTTTATTCATAACCAATCTTCTGACGATTTTAGTTTCGAGTTAGGAATAGTACGAGTTCTGTTTGGGTCGAGTAAATGTTGTGTCGAGTTCGAGTATGGGAACATTTTACTAACATGTACTAATAAAGCAATAAATAAAAACTATAGTTCAATGGATTTTGGTACAACAGCTGTCTGAAAAGGAAGACGATCTAACCTTCAAGAATCAAACTTTCAAAAGTTTTGTATCGAATAAATTTAGTTTAATTATTGAACATTTGCACGAAGAGTTTATTTATAAACAAATAGATGTAATAATTTAAAAACGTATAATAAAGAAACTACGAATTTATCAGATTATTTCAAAAATATAATGAAATCACGTGACACAGGATATAATTTGATCACAAAATCACAAATCATTGTGTTGCTACAAGTGTTTTCGTTGTTATACTTCATTGCACAACTCAATCGTCTCAAATCATGCAATAATTTATCGAATTTATTATACTATTAACCATAAAACTTTAATACCTTATATCTACTTATGAAGTGTATTGAATTAAAATTAATTGTAAATTCACGGATATAAATAATATAACATGTTGTTGTATTCATTCTGCAGTTGAATTCTTGATTATTTCAAACATGTTTAGATTGTTAAGTGATTTAATAATCTTTTATTATAAAAGTTAAAAGTATATAAAGCAAAGTCATTAAATTTAAATTTTTATTAATTTTTTTGAAAATGAAGTTTCTATTAGTTCTTTTAACTTTTTGTTCTTTTGAATATATTCAAAACTTAGAAGATTCAAGAATTACTGGAAGTAAAAATGAAAAACTTCCTTTATATTCAACTCTGTACTATGCAATCAGTAATAAAAAGAGCGGTTATTATTGGGTAGATAATTACGACCTCATCCCATCAGTTAACCACAAAAATTTGTCACATTGGATGCGATTTGCTTATAAAAATGGCTCTATTAATTACTGGTTGCAAACCAAAGCCATGTCTCAGGATATTTATTATATCGAAAAAATGGATGAGGACTATTATCGTATTTTAGCGTCATGTATGTACAGTATAATCTAAAATTATACGAATTATATTAATAATGTTTAAGCAATAAAATGATTGTTAAAAACAGTTGGTGAATGCAAACAAAAAGCTAATACTGATGGACATTATCTCGACGGTAAGGAGCATAAAGTTGTTTGTTGTACTTATTGCGACAAGTTGTATACTGATGAATATCAATGGAAGTTTACACTAATGCCTGATTACAAGTTGAATGCAATAATGACTGATTTTCAATACGAAATCCCATTACAAGTAAATTTCATTAATTTTTGAAAGTTTCATATACACGTTCACACTTCAATATAGGAAATATTGAATCAACATATTAAAAAAGTTGATTTGTTGCAAACTTCAACGATAACAAATGACAGTCCGGCTAAAATTGCAGAAGAAGTAACCAACGAAGTTAAAAAAACACAATCGTTTCAGATAACGTATTCCAAAATTATAGCAGAATCAACGAAATATTTTGATACATTTTCTATACATGGCGACGTGAGTGGTAAGATTTTTGGTATTGGCGCCAGTGGTGGCTTCTCGAATGAATTTGGTTATGAACGCGGTAATGACATCACAACAACAAATAGTTCTTCTAATACTGCTTCGAAAGAAATAACATACGCTATTAAAAAGTCAGTAGAAGTTCCGCCATACGAAAAAGTACAAGTACTTTCTTACGTTAATTGGATCGATAACTTATCATTACCTTATAAAGCAAAAGTAACGGTTACGGGTATTGCTCCACAATTTGAGAGCGATAGCAGATTGGATTCGCAATCTATATCTGTTTTATTAAGCAAATTTGGCATTAATGAACCAATTATTGCTCATACAGACACTTCCGTAACTTTCGAAGTGAAGGGCACATTCACGGGTTCGTTTGGTCTCGATTCAGTTTTCAGTGTAACATCTTTGGGCAAAACTCGCAATACGAAAACTTACTACAATGCAATTACTATAAGTCAATCTACTGTTAAGACTGATGGCTATATAATATCATACTAACATTAGATAATTACTAAATTTAATAAATGCCCTCAAATAAATTAATGTTTTGATTAATTCTATTATCGATTAATTATAAACCTTATTCTAAATTTTATGATTTTCCTATATTATGTTACTTTTATAATAGATGGCTTAACTAAATGTAATAAATATTAACTTTATATGTCCATTCTAAATGTGTTTTCCTAAAATAATTAAATTATAAAGCACAAGTGTTTTAAATTTTAACATTAGAGTGCTCATAAAATTTATAGTACTCTTAACATAAGTCAAAATTAATTAAAGATTAAGAGTCAAAAATTTTTAGAATGGTTTCCTGTTTTAACTTGAACTCGAAAAAAATTACTTCCAAAATTTGGAAAGTTGAGCACATTTCCATGATATATGAGTTTTAAAAAATAGTACCATTGCTATCATAAACCTATTTTTAATTTAGTGTTAATTTAAATTATTTGAAACAATTAGAATTAAATATTACATAACTTAATTTATAAATTAAAATTTTAAGAATAAAAACTTTATTAGAATTTTTTAAACCCAATAAATATATGATTGCATGGATCGAGGTTTAACAGTCGATATTTTTCCATCACTCGAATTAATATTGAGCTCAATAGAATCGTCATTCATGTTTAGCGCAATTATAATAACTCCATTATCTGGTCTTAGAAACGCTGTTGTTTCAAATTTAGAGATTTCTGTTGACGCGGTTTTATTTATTCTGACAGAATCCAATAATAAAATTTTTTTAATGTTCCACAGCCTAGAAAAACGGTTGTTTGTAATATTCATGAGAAGTAGAGTTCTCTAGGATAGGAACGTCCACGTAATTATGTACATAATTGGGTCCACCAGATTCCAGTCAACCCTACCCATCACCCAGTGATTTAAATCGTGCCCCAAAAAATAAAACCACAGAATCATTAAAATTATTTTATTTTTAAAATTTATTATAAATTTCAAACTTTCACTAATTATCTCACTGGCGTATCGTTCAAACGTGGCCCAATTACCGAGCGATACGTGAAACCTCTCACCCTTCCATTCTTCTCACGCGTCGGTTCCAAGAATATAAAAATTAGGATATCCATCGTTCGTTTTATCTAAGTTAACGATGTTTGCTTCTGTATTTTCGTACAAATGGGACATAACTCCCGAAACATATACTGATTTTTAGTTATCGCTCCATAGGTCTAAGCAAGAACTATAAAGAAAATGTATATTTAGGGAACTTTTAATCAAAAATATTTCAACATTTTTCAATAATCATAATGATGTAATGTGTATTTACTGCATCATATAAACAGTAATGTTAAGTTATTTCTACATTTACAGCATGAATTATAGCTTTTTTAACACGAAGTGCTTAAAAATCGTTAAATACTAGTTAGAATGCTTAGAAAAATTTATGGTTTCGATTTATTCATAGTTTCGACAAAACAATAAATAACTAATGATTAATAATCTAAAATTTAATTATTTGTAATTCTGTAATAGTAAAGTGCACTGAAGTTCCGCTTTTTAAAAAGTTTCATAACAAGACTATGGTGAAACACTATTTAAAAACACAATTCATATTTCTCACTCCGTATTTTTATCAATAAAACAAGAATGAACATTAGTTATGCGCTCAAAAAAATCAAAAAGTCTACAAACAGACATCCAGACACACACAAACACGAATCCCAAATCCTATAGCTCGACTTTTACAAAGTGAGCTAAAAATTCTAATATCAATTTGACTTATATTTTATCGCTATCTTTCAATATTTAGTATTCAGTAAACACAACTACCCTTACCTATAGCTTGATTCAGAAACTCAAGTTTGCCAATAAGTTATTGCCAATATTTTGATTTTATATATTCAAGAATTTTACGCTATTAAGTGGTTTGCATGCATTTTTCTATACCTGTCAGTGAAAAGTGATAAATTGGTTTGGGTTTCAAAGGTTGTGTTTGAATCACGAAACCGCAGGCCGAACAACTTTACGTCAAGTGCTACTGTTATAATGTGATATATCGATGGTGTGCTATCTCTTCGTGTTAAACCGTAAAACTTTTTCTTTAAAAAGAACTTTTTTAAATAATTTAAAAAATTAAAATCGAGGTCAAACTGTATTTTATAGAGTTTAGGCGATTGAGTTAAACTGTTCGACTATTTGTGGCCATTTAAACACGTTTACACTTTTAACGTATTAAGGTTTAACAAGTTTTTGATACAACTATGTAAATGTTTAAAATGTGCAGTAGTTTTATTTATAAAAACGATACAAATAAATTACGGCATTAAACTTGTCAAATATAATGAACTAAAAGTGTAAACATGTCTGAAGTGCTGAAACCGACCAATTCGGTTATGTCATATTACGGTTAACATCGTAAGAGCAAAGTTTTTAAGTTTTACTGCAAAAGTTGCGCTGTGTTTGCTTCTCCGAATATATGTTACATGTACTGTTGAAATTTTGCATTAAAAAATCAGAAACTATAAGAAAGTGTTTAAATATTAAATGAGTTTACTTTCAATATAAATAAGAATAAATTACTATATTCAGATTAAAAATAAACTGATCACGTATTTTGTGAATATGGATTTATTGCACTAAAATAATTATAAAATGAATTCATACTTTTATGGTAACATTACTTAGATTTTTCAATGTAACAGATATTTATATTTATATAACAAATCACTCTAACAAATCTTTGAAAGCAATAAAAAAACTTTTCTCTATTTTCTTCTCCATCCTCCGCCGCCATATCCACCGCCGCCACCTCCACCGCCACCGCCTCCACCACCCCATCCTCCGCCACCTCCGAAACCTTTTCCACCTCCTCCTCATTAAGAAAAGATTATGTATTAGTTTTAAATTATGTTTTATGGTTGTAAACTGAAAACCAACAAAAATCTATATTTACCATATCCTCCTCCACCACAACCACCTGGGCATCCACCTCCGCCTCCACCACTATGTCCACCATATCCTCCTCCCGCTGAAGTGCCTACACTAACATAAGCCCCACTCCAGCCTCCAGCTCCGTGGCTGCTGCCGCCTCCATATCCTCCTCCACATCTTCCACCGCCACAACCTCCGCCACCTGAAGATTAAAATGTTTATACTATCAAAAACAATTATACTCACGATATATAATAGGAAAATAATTTTCATTTTGAAATAATTTTATTGCAAACATATATATGATGAAATGATTCAATACCTCGTTTCCTTCGGCCTTAAAAATTAATAAAAAAGACAAATGAGTTTTATAATCTATAGTTTAAGGTTTTCTATTAAACATACCGCCGCCATAGCCTCCACCACCATATCCGCCGCTACCGCCTCCAAATCCTCCTCCACCCCCACCGTATCCTCCACCGCCATACCCTCCTCCTCCGTGACCGCCACCTCCAAGACCGCCACCACCATGACCGCCACCTCGACCACCTCCACTTTTTATTTTGATAATAGCTATTACTTTGCCGCCGCCACCCCCACCAGGACGACCACCTCCTCCATAACCACCACCGCCTCCGTGTCCACCACCTCCGTAACCCCCGCCACCACACGAGTCACAATAATCTAAAACAAAATTTTTTAATTTAAATAATTCTATAATGACAGCTCACTGCACTTACCTCCTCCACCACCGCCATAATCGCCACCTCCACCACCGTATCCACCAGCGTATACGTTAATCGCAACGCTTAATATTAGTATACTTAATACTAAAAAATTCTGCAATTAAATGGAAATTAAATGTTTCTTATTCCTTATCAAATAAAAAATTTTGGGGACAATAATTCTGAATTTCTAAGTTATTGACTAATAGACAGATCAACGAATAAAGTGTTTGCTAATTTTTAAAACATTTCCTTTATTAGAATCTAACCATAAAGTCTTTACGTAGTGAAAGGTTTGATAAAATAATAACAGTTAAAAACAAATAAATTAACCATTAAATAAATTATTATTATCATGAAATTATAAAAATAAATAAAGTTTACCATTTCTTTCGAGTTTAAAAAATTCTAATTTTCTTCAGTTTTATAATCAATAGAAAACCATTAATTTTCAATCATTACATTTATTTCATAACATGCACAACACTGCAGAGTAGCCTCAAATACTTAATACTGTAATTTTGATGATCCTTTATATACTAAAAATAGTAAGGCATGGACATAAACTTATTATATGCAAATTCCAAGTGCAAACCACAGCCAAGCACAAAATTTATTGCTTTATCGCTAAGTATTTTATCGTAAATATAATGAAAACTATTCATTTTATTTTTTTTCTAAAATTTCGGGTTTTTACGCAAGAGTCTATTCTTTAGTTAATCGTTTACAGACTACTTGAAAGTGGTAGAGCTAATAATGTATGATATATTGTTTATTCATAATTTAATTGACTACATATTATAAAATCAAAGTGCGCATCGCGATAATGACACTTTAAAATAGTTAAAATTAGAGTTTCTCGAGTAAGTTGTCAGATAACTGATTGAAATTGAATTTAAAATTTTAAATTAAATTTGTAGGTCCATCAAAACTAAACTTTAACAGCTTCAAAATTACGACTAAATTAATGTGTATTATAAGCAGCATCCAGTGTATGTATATTTTTCCAAACGCGGATCTATGATGTAAGAGAAATTTAGCAGTTATCTGATGGACGAATTTTGACGCTAAAAGGATTCCCCTTGACATTGAAACCTACCACCGCTACATCCTTTCGTCCTTTCTTTTGGCGCATTACTGATGTCGTGCAAGAAACAGGTTTTTCTATTTAAATTACAGATAAATTGATTAAATTACGCGTACAACGCCAGAAAACACAAAAAAAACTTTTTTTCTGTTCAGTGAAAAGTTATTCTTCAATCAAAATACGATCAGACGGTTTTTTTCCTAATCGCGTGTGTCTAATGTTGTTCACCGTAAATGGAATCGTGTGCGCAGATTAACGGTTCAGAGAAAAAAGAGGTTTTCACTTACCGACTACACAAACACAATGTTGTAATGAAATGAAAAATAGATTAAGAGATAGATATGTTGATTCGATATCTATCGTGTGTGCAACTATCAAAGATTGATGTTTTGCTTTTACTTTTTTTGTTTTGGGGAGTCTGTGAATAAATTACTATTCAATGTAAAAACAGATTTACAGTAGTTTTTCTGGAAATATTTATTTTAAGAAGAAAACAGTCTTTTAAAGTGGAGAGTGATCTAATTGAGGGGTTTTCTCCTTCAAGTTTATAACATTAATTAAATTGAAAATTTTTTCTATGCCTCTTGAATATTAATCACTTGGTATTCTTTCAATTTTTTTTCTAATGATTAATAACAATTTACAAAATTGGCGACAGATATTCAAATAGCGATTTGCATTGTAAATGAATTTTGTTACTTTATTATATAAACGAAAATACATATCAATTTTGCTATCAAACACTCGTTAACCAAAAAAATACGAATCAATATTTTCGTTTTTTTTCATGGGAATAATTAAATTCAATATTGATTTTTATGGAAAGAAGTAAATTATAAAGACTTAACTTTAACTTTTGATAGAACAACTCTTTAATTCTATATTAAATTTTCTTAAAGTTTAATTCAAAAGCGTATAATAAAAATAACTGTTATTTTTTATTTTAATGTAAATAGTGAATTAAAATATGAATAATAAATTTGTGGAACTTAATTAAAAATAAAAACATAATTACATGCGATTCTTTTCAAAGCATCGAAAATTTAATGAGAAAATCGATACTTATTTTAAATATAATAGCAGATGCGCTGAACATAATAAAATCACATCTCAATTACCGGCATAAGTCGAAATTAGGGCTTATTTAGATAATAAATTTTAAAGAATTGATTTAATCTGCATAAATTAGGTGAAAATCGCTTATATGGTGACAAACTGATTGCATTATCCAGAAATACACTACAGCTGAACCGATTGTCATCGCAGTAATTTCAATGGTGAATAGCTATAAGATTAGCAAACCAAATCGCAACGATGCCACACAATCGTTGTTATAATACAATCGTATTATAATATCAATAGGTTTGGTTTGTTTGCCGTTTGCTTATAAAGGAATTCTATGAATGCCATTATACCGAATTAAGTAAATCGTAGAAAATGATTGGGTAATTATAAGTATCTGGAATGTGTCAATATCAGTGGTAAACAAGTGGTTTTTTACGAGCAATCATTTGGTGCTTATTAGGAGATAAATTTCATTGCTTATTTATCAACAATAAAATGTTAGCATTTTGATCTTGTGAATCTAGTTTATAAACATTGGATTATCGAGACTAAACCTTAATCTAAACAAGTAATTATTTTAAATAAAATAATTAACAAAAAAAAGAGTTTGATTTACCAAACGATTTTGCAAACGATCACAACTTTATTTTCGTTTAGGAAAGAAATTTCAAATTGTTTGCAAACACAAAATCTTTATTGTTTTATTTCGTTAGTTGTGAGTGTAATGCGATCATAACATATCGCAAGTTATCAATAACCTTCACTTACTCTAAAATTATGCTTCTTTTTAATCATGTGATTGTGATTTATAACTGTTAAAAAAGTAAAATGATTTAAAAAACTGTGAAATAATGTATAAGACATTAATTTCTTAGAATAGGTGCTAAAATTATAAACGATGCGACAAATGTGAGGACAATAAATTTGGTGAATCGTGATATCTCGCCGCAGTAAATAACTTCTTTAAACATTGAGCAACACTTGAAACAGTGTTTGGATTGCACTCATTTGTTTTGTCATACAGAAGTATTATAATAAGCGCATAAAATTTTTTACAAAACATAGAGATCTAACTAAAAGCTAACACAGTTGGACTCTTTAAGAAAAAATAGTATTACAATACTTATCGGGCAACAAAATCATTTATTTGACCATAACTTATCGTTCAACTTTTCTCTCTATCTCTCTATGAAAAATTATCAGACAAAAACAATAGCGCGACTAAAGATTTACTGTTCATTACTGAATAAATAGCTGAGTGTGAGTGT
>JAQIXJ010001576.1:0-19851 GCA_034700185.1 Phthiracarus laevigatus | reverse complement strand
CCATTTTTTGATGTCCTCTATCGAATGGAAGTGGTCCGATCAAAATCGGTTTAACACAACAAAATCAGTTTCCGTGTCAGTTAAATTACTATTTAATGTTTTAAAAGTAATATATTGTCTTTTAGATTTTGTAAATACTCTTTCACTTTTTCAATTAATTCGATTTCCTTAATTTCATCAGGTATAAAGTCTATATCACAGTTTTGGTTATCATTGAAAATATCTCTTTTGATTTTTAGACTTTCAAAATCAGATGAGATATTCTCTTCAGTTTCATTCAATGATTAAGTGTTTTTGTATTTTTTTCAAGGTTAATTTTAGTTTCATTATAATTAAAACAGAGTTTTGGTAAAGCTGGTTGAATTGAAGTTTCTGTAACATTATTTTGTAATTCACTTTGTAAATATCAGTCTCATATAATTGTTATTGAACATTTTTCCACTAAAAATATATACCCAGTTTACGCCCTTTTTTGTTGTAACTTCGCTTCATCATTTTCCTCTACAGTTATGAGCGAGTTAAGTTTGTATCGATTCCGTAATTATTTCATAATTTTTTATTACTTTAGGTTCTAAAGGTTTACAATGAGTTAATCTTTCAGATTTTTGATAGAAACTCTGTCAATCTGTTTTGACTATTTAAATTTAAACTATGTTAAGTGCAATTCATTTAATTACTTTCTTAAAATGGAAAACAAAATTTAATTGAAATTGAGGAACTCAAATGGAGTCAACACTATAAGGTACAATACATAAAATATTACAATAAAATCTGTAGAGTTTTTGCATGATACAAACTTTTATAAATTTTATTATTTCAATTTAGAGGTTGAAAAATATTCATCTTAAACTCCCACTCCAGCCCTCAAGTAAACTTTTCCATTCTCGTTAATACCTTACCGCAAACGTAAAATTACCTTTCTCGTCCCTCCTGTCAGCAATTTCCGAAATTAATGGACATATTCAATTATATGCACATAATATTAAGTTATACACTTTATACTGTATATCAATAAATTTTATGAATAAATATTAAATGTTCTAATGGTTTGACTTTTCGCAAACCAAACAAAACCTTAATTCCACGCTCTTAAACTAGATAAATTCTTACCATTATTAAAAACAATTATGTAAACCAAACCAAAACATTAAAAACCATAAACCATTAAAAATTGTATTCCGCTAACATGATTTTAAATGAATTTTTTATAAAATAATTAATTATAAGCGCCATATTTTATTAAACATTTAACGCATTAATTTCTACATTAAAACTCATTCACTGTTGTTTTTAAAATTGATAAATTATGTTTATTAGATGTCATTATACATTAAAATTATTTTTACTATTTTAATGTAAATGGGTTAATGGTTTGATAATCGGTTTTATGTTTTTCGTATTTTCAAACCAATCCAAAATAAAATTAAAAAACTTGAACCAAACCGATTCAAATCACAAAAAAATGGTTTAAACTATTAGCCAACCATTAAAACCCAAACCATTAGCACATTTATTTTTTATCCGGGACAAAAGCAGAAATTCTGGATTATGCGGGAATTACTCCCAACCCGTTCATTTCTAAATTATCCCCACTCCCTACCGCTTCCAATGGGACCCGTTTTCCATCTCTAATTCAAATAAATAAATTTTTTAGACGATTTTTCTAAATACTCGGTCATTTATTAAAACGATAAATAAAAGAATTTGGCGTAATTATTTATTATTCTCTGAAGTCACAAGTCCAATATTAAGGACACATACCAGAACCTGTTCGTACCTGCACTTAATTTGATAGGACTTTTTTCGAGTGAACTGTATTATCCCGGAAGTATTGTTGGCGCGTTTTTTTTGAAAGTCGTTAAACTATTATTGCTTACAATTTAAATACTTATTGCTGTCTATTAGGATAAAAAACAGTTTGTTCCCTTTATAATAATTATTTACTTATTTAATCTTAATTCTAAACCTAAGAATCCTACCAAACCTACCAATCCAACCAAACCAAACAAACCAAACCTATTTAAACCTATTAAATCAAATCCAAACCTATAAATCTATAGGTTTTGTAGGTCTGATAGATTTAATATTTTTGGAAGCTTTAAAAGGGTTTGGTAGGTTTGATGAGTTTGGTGGGGTTGGAGGGTTTAGATAGGAATTATGTGCAATCTTCGTTAACTCTTTTAAATATATAATAAGGTTAACACAAATTTATGCATATGTATAGGAGATTTGATTGTAATTTTCTTTTTTATAACGTAAATAATTTCTGCATTGTTTTAAATATAACGCGCCAACAATACTTCCGTGATAATACAGTTCACCCAAATTTTGGAAAAAATAGTTTCAATATTTCTAATATTAAACGCTTACTTTAGGAAAATAGACAGCGTTTTATTGGTAGAAAACTTAAAAATGTTTCATAATATTCAGTTTAACTATTTTATTGCTATTCAGTTATTATTATTATAGCATAGAAAATCGTTAATTACCTTAACGTTGACTTACAAGTGAAAAAATTGTAAGAATTTCATAAAATAAGTTTTGGGTATTAAAAAATTACTAGATATTAGGAAACTTTCTGTGGTCATATATGGTTCACGTTAGACTATGAAATTGTGAAAATTTCAAGGCCCGAGCCCGATGCAAGCCCAACAGACTTGAGCACGAGCCCGGAAAAAACCCGATAAATTTATTATTCAAAGCCCGACCCGGCCCGATTTAACATAAAAAATTTTTTAATCACAAAGTCAAATTCTGACTTAGATTTTTATATATTTATCTAGGATATAATTGTATTTTATTTATGCTTTTTTGTAAATAATGATTAGTTTTTATGAAAAATGCTATTATTTTATTAAATTTTTGTATATTTTAATAATGTTTACTTTAATATTTTTGCCAAATTTAAAATTTTCGGGCTTTTTATTATTTGGTACAAAAGCCCGGCCCTATGCATTTTTTTAACTCAAGGCCCGAGCCCGACAAAAAAAATCGGGGGCCCATTTCATAGTCTAGTTGACGTTTTGATAAATTGGATTCCGAGTCTATCCAACTCAAAAGAGATATTTATCTGTAAAGACTTAGAAGTCCTATTCCTCAAGTAACGGACAAGTAGATAGTAAACCTGTTTGCCCCACCGCATCGAGTTAATCCAGATTTAACTCAAATGATACAGGTGTCGAATTATAGTGCCATTCCGTACCCCAACCGCACAACCCGGATCCCACCCGCAAATCCCGAACTTCAACCGTTTATTCCGGACCTCACCCACTCATCAGCACCCTATCCGCTATGCTCCCACCCTACCCGTCCTTTCCGAATCTAACCATTTTAAGGAGGGGGTGCCCACACCCTCGAGTGACCACTCATTTTGAGCTTCTGATTCCGGTTTTTTGAGCTGAGTTGAATGATATAAACGTGGAAGAGAATTTTAAAAGTATTTTTGACAACTCCTGATTAAGGTGGTGCCGGCCACCTCGAAACCCCCTTACTTGCACTCTTCTCTTCCAGCTGAATCCATTGATATGGGTGTCGAAAGGGTGGACTTTACGTAAGGGCGCTTATAATGCTATTGAAACATTTTTTCAGGAGGGGTTCCACTACCTCGAATCTCCCTACTTGCATTACTCTTCAAGCTGAAACAATTATATAGGTGTTGAGATGGTGGGAAACGGCTATAAAGGTTTCACCGACAAACAAACACATAAATTTTGTTATTTATATTTACGAGTTAGTGATACTAGAAAATTTGGAAAATAATGAAAAATACTTTATAAAGCATTTTTAAAGTATACAAAGAATTTATAAAGTTTATAAAAAGTTAACACAAACTCATCGGTCGTTTGGTCAACATTTGGAGACCACTTTAAACTTAAGATTTAATAACCTTTAATATTAAATGTGACTCTTCGTCAATGTGTCGGTCTTGTATTATTAAATTCCAAATAAATAGTTTCGATTTTAATAATTAATTATATTTTCTAGTGTTAACCTCCGAGTTTCTTAGTAATGTGAAAGGTCAATGTTATGCATAGATATAATCGTTTGAAAACTATAGAAGGAAATGATAAAATTTTCAGTATATACTGTACAACTATACTTATTATAAAATATACTAATTATTTCGTTGTTAATGAATTAATAAAACCGGTAATAGATGTTAATCATTATTACGGTAATGCGTAATATCCTTAACTAAGCTTATTTGCAATATTTTTGTTTATTCAAAATCATCTTATAATCGCAAATCGACTTCATTTGCTTTAATAAATTAACACTTGATTATGCTTTAAAATGAATGCTTCAAATTTGACAAATTCAAGTTCAATATCTTCAGTGACATATTCTTCGGACAAACAAACTCGAGATTGGATTTTATTAATACTATATCTTATAACATCAATTGTTGCTGTGATAGGCAATACTTTTGTCTGCGTAGTTATTTATAAAAAGCCAAATATGAGATCTGTTACTTATATATTAGTATTTAATATGGCAATATCTGATATCTTAGGCGGTTTCACGATTCCCGGCCAATGGTTTGCTTGCGCTTCTCTATTTCTAGAGAGCGAACAATTTGGTCCATTCTTTCAGAGAATTTGTGGTTTACTTAAATCACTGCAAATTCTTTCATATTACGTTTCAACTTATTCAATGACAGCGATCGCTATTGAACGATATCGACTTATATGTTATCCATTAAGCGCTTCCATTCGAGCTCGTATTCCGGTGGCAGTCATTTGGGTTTTGGGTATTATATTTACGTCCACCACGTTTTTCTCGATGAGAGTTTCTGAATATTTCTCTCCAACGCAAGTAAATTTTTTGCCCAACAATTTTTAATAAAACATTTTATAATATTTTTGTTTTTCTATTATAAAATTTCAGGGTTTAATAACGTGTAGAGTATTATTTGCGTCAAATATTAGTTTAGGATTGAGAAAAGCTAGAGTTATGTTGGTTATGGTAACGCAATACGCGATTCCATTGATAATAATTGGATATCTATATGGTATGGTTATTCACAGGGTTTGGCAAAGGAAAGCTATTGGTTCCGTATCTAAACATAAAAAACAAGAACAAAGCGAAAACAAGAGGAAAACAATAAAAATGTTGATAATAGTTGTGGTTATGTTTGCAATCGCTTGGTTTCCAACACATTTAATGCATTATTTCAAATTCTATACTAATATTATTCCTGTGTCTAAAGGCAAATGCAATGCATCCACATTTTATCTGCTTTGCTATTGGCTGGCCATTTCTAGCTGTTCCTATAATCCATTTATTTACTGTTATTTTAATGAAGACTTTAAAAATGAAGCGATTAATGGTTGGAATTTTATTTGTCCTAAACTTAAAATCAAATTAAGTTCAAATCATAATAAAGAAGCAGAAAGTAATGAATCAAATCAAACATCTCAAACAGACAATGTTACGACTCGCGTTTAATTGTATCACAATTTCATTCATTTAAATAAAATAATTAATTATTTACTTTATAATTTTATAATTTCATTTTTAATGCGTTTTAATGTATTTTTACTTTATTATATTAAATCATTAATTTTAGTACAAATATAAGAATAATGTATTGGTTTTCAACAATAAATGTTTTCTTTGATATGAATGCTTTAATACGAATGCATTTTGAGTCTAAAATATAAGGAAATTTGAATCAGACTTATTAGAACAAAAATTATTGTCTTGAGAAGTATTAAAAATAAGGACTCTTTTTGTGTAATAAAGCACTTGTTGATGCATTACTGCTTTAATATACTACTTTATCAAATTCGGACTAAATCTTCAATATTACCGTTCGGTTTTAATCCTATCCAAGCATTACTCAGCCAGGGTATCCCAGAGTGTGTCGGCCTAGAGGGCGGTTACTTTCGGACTTTCAAAATTTTAAGGGGGGGTCAAACTACTCGGAGTTAAACGACAATTTTTCTGCCATCGGCCAAAAAACATTAAAAATAAATTGAATTGTTCATTTTCATATTTTATGTAGGGGGTAAACTTTATGAGAATTCTTTGGGAGGGGGTATCCTGGGACAGCCCCCTCTGGGACACCATACTATCCTGCACATCATCTTTAAGTTTTCTTTGAGTTAACCGGTTTAATGCGAAAAGAATAAAATATACGTTTATATAAAATATTTTTATTTACCACTTCATGTCCATAGCTTTAACAAAGCTTCGTTGTGGCCACACGTGTGAGTCCTTTAGTTTGTTAAGACGTTTCAAATTTTGAATGGAGAACTCATCTGATTCTGACCATTATTTTCATGTGTATTTTGCGTTTGGGGGAGAGTTAGTAAACCTTCAACTCTATGATAACCAGACTAAATATGTTAGAAAATCATTATTTTGATCGATGATTATTATTAAACTAATTTATGAAGTTGTATATGAACTATTTTAAAGAGTTTAAAAATGTTTTTTAAACATACAAATTGTTACTTCATTTGAGTAATAAAAAGGATTTAACAAACTATTAATCAAATAAATATTATTACACTAATTCTGGAAATATAAATATGTTATATTAATTAATTAAATAATAATAATAATTTTTTTCCTAGAGTTTTAAAATATAAAGTACTTTAATGTGTTGATTATTTATTATTTTTAAGCAAGTGTTTGCAATAAAGTGATTGACCCAAACTACCATAAAGTTTACTATAAAAGTTTCTGTTAAAGTTAAACATCCAATGTATTTCTGTAGATCATATAAAATACAACAAACTATTATAAACTGCTTGTTATAAATTATTTAAAAATGTTTAAAGCTCTTGTATCTGTTTTGATATTAGTTTGTGTGGAAGAAGGTGATTCTTTGTTTAATTGTTAATATAAATATAATACTAGTTCTTATTAAAAATAATTATAGTGAAATGCCAGATTGGTGGTCTTCCAAACATCCCAGGCATCGGTGGATTTCCAAATTTTCCAGGACTTCCAAGTTTTCCAAACATCAGTGGAATTCCAAGTTTTCCGAATTTTCCAGGAATTCCAAGTTTTCCGAATTTTCCAAACATCAGTGGAATTCCAAGTTTTCCGAATTTTCCAGGAATTCCAAGTTTTCCGAACATCAGTGGAATTCCAAATTTACCGAACTCACCAAACATCAGTGGAATTCCAAGTTTTCCTAACTCACCAAACATCAGTGGAATTCCAAGTTTTCCGAACTCACCAAACATCAGTGGAATTCCAAGTTTTCCAAACATCTCAAATATAAGCGGTTTACCAAATATCAGTGGAATTCCAAACCTACCAGGTATATTTAATGCTAGTTCAATAGAAAATATTGGACAACAAGGAGCAAATGAAGTGATTAATGGTATTGAAGCTGCTAGTGGTTTCGTGCCACCTATTCCGTCATTACCTGGTGGTTCTGCAACTGTAAATCAAACAGCCAACCAAATAGGTAATCAGATTCCGCCGATTCCACAGATTCCATCGATTCCTGGGCTTCCAGGAAGAAAGTAAATTCATTAATAAAATTAAACAAACTTGCGCTAAAATTGCGTAAATAAAATTATTTTATGTAAACCTATATTTTATTCTTATCACATTGAAAATAATATTCTACGATGCACTTGAAAGTCATAAAATATATAAATTATATACTCATGTGGGAAAATTAATAATCTTTAGAATTTGAAAAAATAAAAAATAATTATACTTATTATATTATTTATAAATTAAAATTTACATTGGTTTATTGGATTTCTTTTAAATTTTCTTATATTATTATATCATTTTAACTTTTTTTTGTTAACCATTATATAGCATGATTTTTCATCTTTGATTATGAGTTTGATAGCATTTTAATTTTATTGCAAAACTTTTAATAAATTAACAAATCTCAATAAATTTAAAGATTTTGAAAATTTAAATCTGAATCTCAGATTTAGAAAACAGATTTGCCTAATGTTCGCACGTACATCGATTTGTCTAGCAGTCAATAGCTAAAGATAAGCGTATGGATGGTAAGCTTAAAGCCTAAAGTATTGACTCTTTAAATTCTTAAATAACTTAAATTCAATAGTTGCCAACCATAAAGTTAACTATTGACTGCTATCCGTCTTTATGTATGTATGTTCTTACTATAGGCTTAATACTAACGGGAAATTCTTACACGTTAGCTTTAAATATAAGCTAACATTAAACTATAAAAAGTGTAATCACTGATCACTATGAAATGTTTTTATATTTCTTGTTTAATTTTAACTTTTTATCCTATTATTTAAAATGCATGAAAATAATTTATTAGATTAAGTAAAATATTGAAATATGTATAACTTATATGATTTTATTGAAAAACATGTTATATTTAAATAAAGAGAATACTTTAATCAAATAATACGACTATTTTTAAATCTTATAGCAAGAAATATAAAGAAATATTTTATTTTTGTTTTTCCCGTTTTGCGTAAACGAAGAGATGATGACTGAAACGGTTGACGTATATTTTGATACAATTATGATATTTGTTTTATTGAACATATTTTTGTGTATAAAAATAGCAGTTTTAATATCATATATAATAATATTACATGTATTAATGTTATATTGAGCGCAATAACAGTAACAATATAACGGTTGCTAAGCGACACATAGACGGCACTCATAACATAACACTCATGAGTGTCACTTTCACTCTTTTATGAACCCATATTTTTAGTGACCATTTATTAAAATGTCAAAAGCACCGAATGAGCCATTGGCCACATATAAGCTTGTAGTGGTTGGCGATGGAGGTGTTGGAAAATCGGCCATTACTATACAATTCTTCCAGAAACTGTTTGTCACCGATTATGATCCAACCATTGAAGATTCTTACATACAACACACCGAAGTGGATGGAAAATGGTGTATAATGGATGTGTTGGACACCGCAGGACAAGAAGAGTTCTCCGCTATGAGAGAACAATATATGAGAAAAGGTATTATTATTTTGTTTATATGAAAATCGATTTTTTTGTTGTTGTTTTCATTGTATGGTTTGAATAGGCGATGGATTTTTGTTGGTCTATTCGGTCACTGATAAACAATCATTCGAGAATATAAAGCATTTTTATACACAAATTTTGCGCGTAAAGGATCGCGACAATTATCCAATGCTTTTAGTTGGAAATAAAGTAGATTTGGTGCATTTAAGGAAAGTTAGCGAAGAACAGGGCAGAGAAATGGCAGCATTACTTAAAGTAAATAATAGTCCCATATCGACAACTTATTGTTTACTAATAATTCCGTATTAAAGGTTCCGTATATAGAAACAAGTGCCAAAGATCCGCCACTTAATGTGGACGCAGCCTTTCATGAAGTTGTCCGCATTATCAGGTATTTCATCCCAACTCTTATGATTCATTGGATTTTTTTTTAATTACTACGTGTATAAATTAATTTAAGAAATCAGCCACAAAGCACAGACAAACGCCGTCGATGGTGGAAACGAAACAAGAATAGAAAGCTTTGCGTTCTTCAATAATTATATGAGAAGTACCGTAAGTTGTTTTGAAGATATGATACGAGAATCTGTTATATAATGAAATATTCCTAAAAACTGTGCTATTATTAATGCTGTTAGTATTTCTTATATATTTAAAAGTTTATTTCAACAAGTTTTGAAGTGCTTTCCAAAGATTTATTTTGATTAACTTTATTTTTCATAAGACTATAATTAATTGCTTTTATTTTACTGTAAATTTGCTTTTTAACGAATGTTTTTATATAAATTTTAATTTTACGCGCGAAATGCGTTCAAATATATTTATAAAAAGTCAAAAAATAATATTTTTAAACTATTATACACGAAGAATATATTGATTTCTGTCAATCATAAACTAATAAGTCTGTGATCTTAAATTATGGATCCAGTCATTCAATTTTGATGATATTTTTTAATTTCAAATATTTTAAAACAAAAAGAAAAGGTAATTATTGATAGATAATTTTTATTATTATGTATTATATATGGTATATTAATATTAATATAAAACCCATTCCTTTAGTGTTTAAATAAGCAATTATTAACTAATTTTATTTGAATCATTGTGTCTAATAAGCAATGTATCTGTACTACAGTATCTGTAGCGTCAATGCGGTTAACTTGTAGGCTGTTTTAGTTTTTTATTTTATTTACTATTATAATGATTTTTTAATTTAATACAATAAATTAAAGTAATTTTTGATTAATAAAGTAAGCTTAAGTATACGTATATTTCGAGTGAATACATTAATTTTTTCATCAAACTATTCTAAATAATTTAATTACAGGTATTTAAATAAATAAAGATTTTTAATAAATCCAAAAGCAATGGTACAAAGAGTCTGTCTATTCCAAAAATCTGTAAAATAATCATTTTCCCTTAAATATTTTTTGTGAAAATTTAAAATTAATATTGATATTAGATTATATTGCTATTTCAGTTCAAATTACAATATAAATTAGCTTATGCTAAGTTTATACTGTAGCTTTAGACGCATTTAGCATAATTGGATTCATCGAAGATTGAACTGTCATCATCGCATTCACCATTAAATATTTGATTAACGTACTGAACTTTTTGCTTGAAAATCCAAAACATTCTGCAGTCACAAACCAATGGACAATTAAATACATCAAATCGATCGCCATTCGCTAAAATAGGTTTGAATAGCTGTTCATCCAAATAAGTAATGTTATTGCCCCCTATTTGTATATAAAGTTGTCGTTTTGCTTCACTGAATGCTCCGACACTAATAGTGCTTAAGTTTAATTTGTTATAAGAAATATCTAATATTAATTCTTTGCTGGAATTTGAGCGAAAACGGAACGCCTGTTTAGGGATCGAATCGATTTGATTGTCATATAAGCTAAGATATTGCAAATTATCCAATTCGTAAAACGCGTTTTCTCCTACTTTTTTCATATCGTTTTGACGAAGTGATATTTGTCTCAAATTTTTCGAAGTTGGCTTAAACGCATTCGAAGGTAATTCATTGAAATTTACTTTAATCAGTTCTACTTTTTCCACGCTTCCCATAGAATTAATCAAATCTATAACATCACCCGGTTTACCATTGACCTGAAGCGGTAAATCATTTATTTCCAAGTATTTAGTGTTTAAAACGTTTTTAGAAAGTGCATTTAAACTTATTTTTGCTAATTTGGTTGCTTTTTGGATATGGATTTCGTCAAATATTAGATCACTTAAAGTGTCGTCAACTAATTCTGTAATAGCGGTGTTATCAAAATACAATGCTTTAAAATGCTTTTCATTATCATTCAAGTTACTGCTGATTGTCTGGAAAATAGATTTTAAGTTATAAGAACTCTCTCCGCTGCAAAAAATAATATCATCTCTGCATTCGCATGGATATATCACTTCATTTTCTGGACATCGACCGCAATATATTAAATGAATTCCCAATAATATGACGCAAAGTATTGTTTCAAATTTAACTAGAAATAAATTTAAAAAATAATATTCTGGTAAAACATTGATTCAATGGTATTTTTAGAAGTTTATACACTAATTTAGTTCTTTAATAAAAACATCTTGAAAATATTTTAAAAATATGTTATGGAAATATTTTTATTAAATCCTATAAAGAACGAATCTGATCCCTAAGCTTACGTTTAAGGTTTATAATTTAGGGTAAGTCTTAGTCTTAGCCTAACTATAACAAGAGATTTCTTTGCAGCCTAAATGTAATTTTAGAACTGTACTGTAACACTCAGCATAAGTTAGTATATCCGATTACAACATAGTCATTATGATTATTATGATTACAACATATTAGGCTCAGCTTAAATTGTCATGTCTAGTAAAAATAAGCTTAATTTTTTAATGTTAATAAATTCTAAAACAAATGTCAAAATAAAATGTTGAAAATAAAAATGAAGCAAAGCGTTTGCACAGTTACAAAAAATGTAGTCTTTTTGAATGAACAATTGTGCGATGTATAATTTTTTGAATTTATTGTTTAAAAAATAGGCTCAAGGGAGAAATAAATGCTATTTTCATTATAATGTTTGGTCTAAAACTTAAATCTATCAAAGCTTTCACTATTCGACTCAGTATTAGCCGAATGTTAGAAAAACTAGAATTTTTATCTCTCTCTAGCTGTAAACTTACGAATTAGTTTAAAGAATGAAAGTGTACTTAAGAACGGAATTTAGAATTTTTTTATCCGTAATCAATAATTATTTGTTATTATTAAGATTTTTCGCATTAAGATCTCAACAATAAAAATTTCAAACTAAAATTCGATTTGATTCGAATTTAATGTATAATTATGTTATGACTGTCTCGTGAAAGATCTTAATGAGAAAAATCTTAATGCCAAAATTACAATATACTTAAAACGTTTAAATATTTTTTATAAAAATTATTTAACTTACTTATTTCCATTTTGTGAGTTTCACAGACGAGTGATCAAAAATTAGAACAAATCTACTAAAAATAATTAAACTTAAGCAATAAACAAATAAAGATTTTTATGAAATATTAACATTTGTTTAACTTCTCACTGTTTGGGATATGTAACAACATAATAAAATTCTGAGATTTCCTAATAGAATATTATAAGTTTATTTATTTAAAAAATTAAACAAATAAACTACTAAATCCTCGTTTAAAATGGAATATAAGAGTGCCGAATGTTAAGTGTTAAGTTGAAGTTTTGCCGATAATAGTGAATCAAGTTTATGCTTAATTGTTTGGCATTATTAGTTAATTTAAGTTAATGTTATCCCAAAATGTTAAACCTTGAATGTCTTCAATTTTTTATTTTGTTTATTACTCAATTTTACCTAATTTGTAATTTACTTTATTACGATATTAAACGATAAAGAAAAATAATTTTAACAGATGCTTATAGGATGACTTATAGGATCTTAATTTGGGTTAAATCGTTTTCAAGAATTTAATTATAATTTTTTATTACAATTTAATGAAATTCTAAACAAATTTATTGATTAATGGTGTTTAAAAGATTTAGGACTTGTAAGCTAAAAATTAAACAAAATCACAAAATATAAAGTGTGATTTATCCCAATTTATAATACTCTAATGATAGAAACCTATTCTACTGTAAATTTTGATTGGTCTTTATTTACATCTGACAATTTTTTTGAAATTTATACTAAAATTAATTTTATGTATCCACTTAAATCACTTTTAAAATTTGTTTAAAAAATTCGGCTTAAAATACTTCGGGTCATTCCTCTATTAGTTTAAGCCCAGTGAGCACTAATTTAATTCAAATTAAAACTCTGCCTTTTCAATAAAAAAGTACGCAAAAAATAGTGTGCAACTTTATTATTATAAGAATTCTATGACTTGAAAGTGCTTTTCATGTTTTTGAATTTTTTTGGGATCACTAAAACTAATCGGATGAAAACTATTTTTTTGCCCTTGTCATTTTTAAAGTTTCAATCCTAATTTTTTAATGCCAGCCAGAGAAAGCATGTGAAAACTGAAAACTAATTGAATGATGCGCTTTAGAAAAGAACTTTTTGAATATTAATTATTAAGAAACATGTCATTTAATTCTATTACATTGTTGTACGTACATTAATGGTACTTTTATAATTATGTTTTAATTTCCTATAAGTCTCACTATCTTCGAATTAATTATTAAATTAGAATTCAGTTTCTATATTTAAAAGTGCCAACAATAGCAAAAGTTTATTAAGAAAATGCTATAACGCTTAACGTGTTTCTTAATAATTAATATGCAAAAAGTGCGTTTTTAAAGCGCTTCATTCAATTGAATTTGAAATGTATTAAGCTTTTTGCAAAAAATTTATTTAAGAGTTTAAATTTACATTTTTATCTTTTTAAGTGTTTAACTTTTGTTTTTTTTCAAAAATTTTATCTTTACAACAATTTACATATTTAGTAGGTATTACATCCTATAGAGCAATATTATAAATTAAAGTATTTTAAAATTTCGAGATTTATTAAATACATTTAGGTTCAAATGCTATTATAATAATTCCAATGTAAAAACTTTTTAATTAATCTAAAAACTAATAAATTTTAATATTTATCTGTTTTAATCAAAGGGTTTAATAGTATAATATTGAATTGAACACATGGTTGTTAGTGTTGCGACGCAACTCAATATCCACAGTAGCAATGGTTGATATCTGACACTTCTATCAATCATTTTGTATGCATTTATTCCTAAAATAATGAATTGATCGGCAATAATGTCGCGAACATTTGCCAGTATTAGCGGTACTTATAATGTTCGCGCTAATGAATTGGCCCGTCAAAAC
This sequence comes from Phthiracarus laevigatus, assembly GCA_034700185.1. Taxonomy (NCBI): domain Eukaryota; kingdom Metazoa; phylum Arthropoda; class Arachnida; order Sarcoptiformes; family Phthiracaridae; genus Phthiracarus; species Phthiracarus laevigatus. Next base: position 5,576 of record JAQIXJ010001576.1, on the reverse strand, counting down.
AAAAACACTAAATCTATTCGTTGTTTAGTCTACTTTTTGGATGACAGTCAACATATATTTGAAGTCGATGTTTGTATTGAAATTATTATTGTTGTTTATTATTATTAATTATTTGTATTATTGTAGAGACGATCAAAAGGTAATCAATTGTTGGATTTAGTGTTTCGTCATTTAGAGCTTATTGAACGCGATTATTTTGCGCTTCAATTCACTGATACATCAAACCATCAACAAAACAATACACAAACACATCTCGTGAGTCATTTATTAGAATATTATACACGAATTTGAGTGTTTTTCATTATTTCAATGTTTGTAATTAATCGATATTTATATAGCGATGGTTGGATCCAAATAAAAGGATTCGTAAACAGATGAAATCTGGTGCACCATATTTGCTATATTTTAAAGTCAAATTTTATGTCACCGAACCTATTCGGCTGTTAGAAGAGTATACGAGATATCATTTCTTTCTGCAAATTAAAAAAGACATACTCAGTGGCAAATTAGTGGCTCCATTGCCCGAATTGGTTATACTTGCGTCATATGCTGTTCAATGTATGTTTCATTTATTATTTAAGCATAAATGCATGAAATTTCTAACCAAATAAGTACTTTTAGATGAATTGTTGTTTTTATTAATTTTTAAAACAATTTTGTTAATTTGCGAAGTACTCTTTCGTTATGCATGTTTATTACCAATAAACTAATTTAAATGTTCATAATTTAGCGGAATTGGGTGATTACTGCCCTGACGAGCACAAACCTGGGTATATATCACAGATCAAACTAATACCCAATCAAACGTCCGAGTTTGAGCAAAATGTAGCAGAATTGCACTCATTGCACAAAGGACAGACACCCGCTGATGCGGAATTCAATTATTTAGAGCACGCTAAGAGACTCGACATGTATGGCATTGAATTGCATAGAGCAAAGGTATTACACCATTTTAATTCAATATCATTTTGGCTGTTATTTTCAACAAAACTAGTTTTTCTCTATTTATTGAACACACCATTAGAATATTAGCGGAATAAATAAATAATTTCGCGTATTGTTTATTTAGGACTCCAATCAGCAAGATATTCAAATTGGAGTGTCCGGCAATGGTTTATTAGTTTTTCAAAATAGCGTTAAAATAAATACATTTTCTTGGGCTAAAATTATTAAAATATCGTTCAAACGGAGACACTTTTTCATGCAACTTCGTCGAGAAGGAGTATGTATTATATTTATTATTTGATATCTTAACTGATCAAAAGCTTTTATGGTTAGCAGAAATATTTTTTCTAATTAATTTGTTTTCCGTTGTTGTGTTCGTTAATAGACGGAACGATTTGACAATATGCTTGGTTTTTATTTATGCTCTTATCGTGCCTGCAAATCATTATGGAAAAGCTGTGTAGAGCAGCATACGTTCTTCCGCTTACAAACACCTAAGCCTCACACTAAGAAGTTCTTCTTTTTCTTTAGTTTAGGATCAAAATTTCGATACAGGTATTACAATATTACCATAAGCATGTGATGTATTAATATCTATTGCTCGTAATTATCATAATCACATTTTTTATCATATTTTACTTTTTAAGTTAATTCTCATATTGCCTTTTTTAATTTTTATCTCAATTATCGTTTCCAAAAATAAATTTTTTATCTGACTTTTGAAAAAGTAGACATACAAGTATGTTTGGATTTGGGAGGCTGTTGTCTGTGTTATCGTTTTATATAAAAGATTTTCTATTTTATATTAATTTCCAGTTTCTCTATTATTCTATTTTCCTGTAATAAAGGGGTTTGATTTTCGATAGGATCGTTATAGCAAACTTTTTAGAAAAGTCGATTTTATGTTTTGGACCATATGTCTGTCTGTCCATATCCATTTAAGGGATTTGACATTTTCCTAATCATGGGTTTAAAACCAATATGTCAATAAGTATACATCAACCTAAGAAAAAGTGAGCTGTCTGTGCTCTCTGTAGTGAATTGTTTTAGTTATATAAAAATCTGTCGTTATATTTCCTTATCTTCCAATATTCTGTCGATTTCGGCCAAACATTAAGTTATATCTCAATAATGTAATCCTTTGCAACTGAACCACAAATAAAATCTTAATAAAATTAATATTAAAGTAAGGGAGCGAGCGATTGCAGAAAGCCATACTTATTACCATTAACTTATTAAATGTAACAGTAAAGTCAGGTATTGCTCTTATTTTGTGTATGACTTAAAATTTATTTTTTGAAGTATAGTTTTTTTTACGGTAATATGTATGTATTGTAATATAGAATGCTGTTAAATTGAAATATTATATTTATATAGAATACTTTATATTATATTTAAAATAATAATTAACTTTATCTTTGGTTCAGCAGTGGTAAAACTGAATACCAAACATTAGAAGAAAGTAAAAAACGGCTGACACGAACCGAACGTACATTTATAAGAACTCGAACCTCTCGATTCACTAGAAAAACGGTTCCGATACCACATATTAATAATTTGATGATTACCACAACTAATACGAGCAACAGCTCGCCCACAACAGCAGCAGCAACAACCACGACAACAACACAGTACAAACTGACGAATGGCACCAATAATAATAAATTGGCACAAATAAGTCCGTCATCTGCCGCTAATTTTTCACAACTCAGGCCTTATGAGAGCTTTAATCACAAAATTCAATCGACAGAATCGCCATCAAGAATTCCTCGAAATGCTTGGTCTTCGGAAAACAATTTTTCATCGCCATCAGCGTATCGTCCAACAACGATCTCACTCAAATCAATACAATTTATTGACAAAGAATCTTCGACAGCAACGGAATCATCGGCGCACGCAACTCATTCACCGCATCATAGATTATCATCGATGAGCGAAGAGGTATCACCCGTTCATTTTGTTAGTATACGTATGAAACCAGACAACGATGGAAGGTTTGGGTTCAATGTTAAAGGAGGTTACGACCAAAATTGCCCGGTATTGGTATCGCGAGTGGCACCCAATACTCCAGCAGATAATGCAACACCAAAGTTGAGAGAAGGCGATCAAGTGATCACCATTAATGGAAAAGATGTAAATGGTTTAACGCACGATCAAATTGTGCAACTGATTCGGTCGACTCGTGATTCGGGCATAAATGCCGAATTGGTGCTTACCATCCGTCCCAATGTTTACTCTCGCAATGGAGTGATGCCAGAAGAGCCTGATTTTCAATACATTCCAGCAGATGTTTCACCCACTTCTAGACTTAATGATCATTGCGATCCACTCCAAGAATCAATGTTGTTATTACACGAAGGACTTGAAAGTGGAAGCACTGTATTGCAATTTGAACAATTGTATCGAAAAAAATGTGGTGAATCCATGAACTCTGCGCGAATGAGTGATAATCTGTGCAAAAATCGTTATCGGGATATTTCACCGTACGATTCGACTCGTGTCGTATTGAATGATTGTCTTACTGGGGATTACATAAACGCGTCATACGTTAACATGGAAATACCGACGTGTGGTGTTATTAATCGTTATATCGCAACGCAAGGGCCGCTTAAGGAAACAAGTGATGATTTTTGGCAAATGGTTTGGGAACAAAAATGTCCATTGATTATTATGGTAACACCACTCGAAGAAAAAGGTAGAAAAAAGTGTCACAAGTATTGGCCAGAAGAGGGCGAAGAAATGACAATATACGGAACTTTCAAGATAACGCTTACAAAACAAACTGAGTCCAGATCTTTCATTGAACGGGGATTTAGGCTTAAAGATTTGAAAACGAACGATGAACGTTTGGTTACGCACTTGCAATACTTAGCATGGCCTGACCATGGAGTACCTGATCAGGACAATGACTTTTTACAATTGATATTTCAAGTGCGCCACTTTAGAGTAACGTTTTCGGAACCATTTATTGTGCATTGCAGTGCAGGTATTGGACGAACTGGTGTTTTGATTCTGATGGAGACAGGCATGTGCCTTATCGAAGCCAATCACCCAATATATCCTTTAGATTTGGTTCGTACGATGAGAGATCAGAGGGCAATGCTCATACAAACCTCTGCCCAGTTTAGATTCGTTTGTGATGCTCTCTTAAGAGTTTATAAAGAAAAATTAGTTCAACCATTGCCACAGTTTTTCCATGAAAAGTCATATTCAAACTTAAACTAAATAGTATTAATAAGCAATAGTTGTATTATTTCAATCATTTTTTCGAATCTGATTCATCGCTATTACTATTACAATTCAATTTTTTCGATGTTTGGTGACCTAATCGCTAGTCATATAAGCTTATATAAGTTTTCGGGCATTTATTAATAATATAATAACATTATTATTAAGAAATTAGCTATAGTTTTCAAATTTTATTTTATCAATTTATTTATGAAAAATCATTAAAATATTTAAATTTGTAAATAAGCTCTTCTATGAAAAACATTCACATCATTTACTATTTGTGATCTTATTTTTAGACCGTTTTATTGCATTAATTTAAAGTCGTTATAATTTAAAATTTTGTAGACAATCATTTTGACAATTTATATGATAATTATTCAATTATTCAACTTTCATTAATTAAACATTTAATATAATTAAAATCAATTTCAATTTTTTACCATTGCATCAATATTTTATTATTTTTCAAAATATTTGTGTTTTAAATTCAACTGTTTAATTATTTAAATTCATTTTTTTTAAAGTAAAAACATTTTCTAATTCTTTAGTTTTATTTAAGTGACGTTAAATTAAAATCTATGAATTTTGAATTCTAGATATAATTATGATATGATTAATTTTAGATTAATTATATCACTATAATATATTTATAGACTAAAGTAATTCATCAAATATAATATTTAATATATAATAAATAAAAATATTTGATATATTTTAAATGATAATAAAAATTGGTGCCGTTTATAATAGTTTAATTTATTTGTTTAATATCTATTATATAATGTAAAACTAGTGTGTGGTAAAACAAATCAAAGAATGTCCGCTTAAGTATTGTCAGCTTTAAATTTGTAAAATATGTGAACGTATACCCAATTGACTCAACAGTGTGGTTAACAGACTTTTGTGGGTCGTTTACCACTTTCGTATCGGAGGCACGTAAGTATGCTAAAAATTAAATTTTATTAAATTTATAAAATTGTGATTAATCTATGAAATAAAAATGCCATAAATTCAACAATTTTGACAAATAATGAATGAAATTATCATTTAATTAATAACTTATACATTATAAACATGATCGATTTAAAAACTAATAATAGTATTTTATTAATAATAAATACTAAAATACTTTTTCGTATCTCTCTGTCCGCAACAATATAATTCATACAATGTATATTACAAGTGAAACCCGTTGCAAATAACAACAAACCACAGTTGAGCGCTCTGAGGAACTGCCCCTCAGGCCATGCCTGTGCCCCAAATAATGCCCTCTCTTACTCTTTCACTCGCTCTCACTCTTTCTCTCTCTCTCTCTCTCTCTCTCTCAATCTCTCTCTCTCTCTCAATCTCTCAATCTCTCTCTTTCTTTCTCTCTCAATCTCTCTCTTTCTCTCTCAATC